>CAMOHE010049604.1:73435-101539 GCA_946598075.1 Artocarpus hirsutus | reverse complement strand
GGCTATCTGTAGTAACACAACATGTTACTGTCTGTAATACGGTAGACTATCAATGACCTCAAGGTCAACGATGTATAACCAAAGTATGATATTGTCAGAAATATTTGCTGTTATATCGATTTTTTTCTTAAACAAAAATCTTTATCATGACAAAACTCAATCATTAGTTTCTGAAACTGTGACGTTAATTTGCCAAGCCCTTTCACATTTGATTTTTTCCTTTTGCAAGAAAAATTGGCTTCCTTTTACTCCTTTCATTCAAACTATAGGGATTTCATAGCACGACTAATCTCCATTTTACATAATATATAAAACCCAAAACAACAAGCTATTAATCGTAATTTGGTTTTATTTTTCTAGTCGATATCATCAGAGCATATTAGGTCCACTAATTCAACACTAGATTTTCGTAGACTCCAAAGTTAACCCCAAAAAATGAGTGAAAATAATCACAAAACCGCCCCATGCGCATTGGCTTTCCAAATTATTCTTTGCTAGTACAAGGAACAAAGAAATCAACAACCACAAGTTGCTTAATCAAAATTATCTCTTTCTTCTTAGGGTATATTTGGTTCAGGCATTCTTTAAACTCAATAGACTCAAATTTAGATTCGAGTAT
This sequence comes from Artocarpus hirsutus, assembly GCA_946598075.1. NCBI lineage: Eukaryota > Viridiplantae > Streptophyta > Magnoliopsida > Rosales > Moraceae > Artocarpus > Artocarpus hirsutus. The sequence continues at coordinate 100,920 of CAMOHE010049604.1, read as the reverse complement.
CAAAAATCCTTCGGATACATATTTGTTTCTTCCAAAGTCCGAATCATTTGAGTATCAAGAATCCAAGTTTTCAGAATTTTCATTTCCTTAAACTTTTAATATTCGGATATCTTTGGTATAGTAAAAACTAAAATTCTCTCTTTTATATTTGAGGAAAAAAAATCATAACTTCTTCATTTGATATCCAATTGAGATGATTCTTTTTTCACTGTGTTCCTAATGAAGAGAGGAATTAATCAAGATCCAAACTGCATATTTTTGAAGATCATTAACATTAAGATTTTATTAGATTTATTAATAAATCAAAAACTATCTTCATTACCTTTCCAAACACAAATTTCAATTTTATTCCATACTCAAATTAAAACTTAAATACACATCTAAAAGTCAATTCGAATAAAAATTTAAATCACTAACTCAAATACTAATTCAAATCATATTAACTTAAATTAAATTACTAATTCGATTCTATTTACCAAACAGGCCCTTAGTAATCAAACTTAGGCCGTACGAGCGTGCATCTATATATACTTGTGCGCTAGCTTTATGGGACACTGCCCTTAACAAGGGGTGGCCGATTTCTCCACAGGAGGAATATATCCTCTTCTTTTATTTTGCTTTTTATCTAAAGGGGTTTCCTAAAGTAAATTGAATATGTGCATATGTCTTCCTTCCCATCCTTTTTGACTGATTCAATCAAAAATTCTGCTCATCTTTTCTTCCCTTTTCAAATCAACATTAAAACCAAAAAAGAGAATTCTAATGAAAAAAAAAATAAAAAGGGTATTTAATGATCAGCGGATCATGATTCTCCTAGTCCTTTCCGTCAATTATGACATTTTTAGTCGTTGCCCATTTGAAGTTTATAACTGCAATACACATATCTTTGTAAATTCTTTTGTATATTTTAGAAAATTAAAAGAAGGCTAGACTTTAGCCCTTCTGATGGGTGGGCTTAACGCACCGTCTCACCAATCATTAGCGTCGGATTAATGCAATTTCGTACGGATCGAATATGGTCAAAGATGACCATGGTATGGTTTAAATTTTGAGATTCTCAAAACTGATTCTAACTACCCCTCTTTATCCAATTTAACAAGGATTTAAGTTTGATTAATTCCCTAGCTTTTCTTTACTTTCGGTTTATTGATTCGCATCGGTATATGGGCTAGTGCTCCATGCAAAGAACATGTTTTGGTGCATCATGCATGCATAGTTTGAAAACAAATTGTCAAAAGAATTTTTGACTCCAATGCTAATGTGGCGCCTTTTTTTTGTTCATGTAATCATATTACTCCATGTGCGTAAGTATTTTTCAAAATAGATTTTTCTACTATTAGGATTTGGGAGGAGTTCCGTCTCTAAACTATGAATTGCATGCTGTAGCATGTATAAGTTTTATGTTGGGGAATTAGGTGTCTCCTAATTCTAAAGATTGCAAGAACGAATAATTGCAGAAAAGAAATTGAAGAAAAGAAGAAAAGACAGACACTAAATTTTTATACAGGTTCGTCCAAATTCGAGACTATGTCCTGTTTTTGTCCGCTGCAGATTCCACTATGATGAAAGAGATTACAGATTACAAGAAAAATTTATCACATACTCTCAAACAGTGTTTCCCAAATCTCTCTTCTACCTAATACCCTTTGTGGGAATTTTTCTCTCTCAACAATGGAGCTCTCACAAAAATATGTCTCACATAAAACAATGACACTCTTTCAAAGTCATATACACAACTCTAGCCACCTTATGTCTAATTATACACCAAAGAAGAGAAAAATAACAACTAATGAGAAAACTTAGTAGTTTCCTCTTTTTGGGGTGTTTGAATTTGACTCTGACTTAAAATTTCGCAAGAAACTGGAGCCGCGGCGTTAGTTAATCCAGGCGCTGCAGCCCTCATTTTGGGAGCCGCGGCGTTAGTTAATCCTCAGGCGGGCGCTGCGGCTCTCATTTTGGGCACCGCGGTGCCCGGCCACTGCCCCCCTATTCTCCCCTATTTTATTCTTCTTCTTTTGCTAGGTTGATTTGACTCCACACCTGCAACATTTTATACTATAACATATTTTTAGTTTACGCTATAGCATGTGAGAGTTTTACACTGCTTGCGGTTTGAATTATAAAGTTCAAACCGCTTTCCCAAACACCTTATATGAAACGAGTCTTAGTTTGTTGTGAAATTGTATTAATTAATTTCCTTAATTTTGTCACTATGAACAATTTCTTGTGTAATTTGATAGTTCCGAAGTCATCTAACATGCAAAATAAAATGACTAAAGTGCTTAAGACCGTTGAAGTGCAGATTAAAATCAATATTGATGGGGCAACTAACGCTGCTTTGGGATTACAACGATTCTTCAGAATTTTAGAGACTTTTGCAAAGGTTGCTTTGCCAAATCTTTAGGAGTTTTGCATGCCATTGAAGCAGAATTAACTGGAGTCATTATTACTTTTAATTTTGCTAGTTGCTTCGATTGATATTACCATTGTTTTGAATGCAATCCCACCCTTTACTTGTTGCTTTTTCAGAATAGAAGAGTTCATATGTATTGGTTTATCTCTTGCTGGGATTCTGCAGTTTGTTACTTGAATATAACTTGTTGTCGGGCTTCTCATTTTTTTGGGTTCAGAAAATCATGTCCAAGTTTGCTTCGCGCGCGGTTGATTTAGATGGTTTTTCTTGATGACTTAATAAATAACCTATGGTTCTACCTTAATTCAATTTATAAGGATACAAAGGGTTTCCATTATTATAATTACTAATTCTTTGAGTAGATATGTTCTCTTTTTCTTGTCTAGAGAGTTTGTTTAGTAGTGTTTTCAAAATAGGTGAAAATAGTTTTGTTTTGAAACATGAGAATTTTTTAAGAATTATACTAAGAGTATTTTTAAAATTTTCGCCTTAAAAAACGTACAAAAATAATCTTAAAAAATCTCAAAACAATACCAAACGGGTGTTTTTTTGGGTTTTGGCTAAAGTTTTATTAATAAGGTATACTTGAGCATTCGTTAGATACCAAATGTCTTACATAAAATGACCACAAAAATAAGTAAGTGATATATATATATATATATATATATATATATATGAATATATATGAACCTTTGGGTTTGCATAAATGAATTATACCTATCGGGTTTGTATTCTTTATATAGCCTCTTGTCAAATCATTTTTAATGCAAGTTTATCATAATGCCAATGCTAAGCTTTGAGACTTCAGCATCTATGTTTTTCTTAAATATTTTAATTAATGGAATGATTTAACTTCCCTACTATTCTTTTTCCTTTTTCTTCTTTCTTTTTTCAACTTGTTTTTGAATCATTTCTTTTTTTTTTTCCCCAACTGTAGCGCTTAGAAAAACAAAGTTTTCCACAAATAGATGAGTGTATATGTGTGTGTGCAAGTAAGAAAGCGATAAACCGCATAAGCAGTTGGAGGTAGTTGGAAGTGTAATTTAATTTGCTTTTATAGGTGACGGAATTCATGCATCTACGTGTAAATATAAATGTATTAAGTATTTCAACAAAAGTTGTCTCACAAACCATAACAAAGAAAAAAAATTCAAAATACTCCCAAGTTGCAACCCCAAATTTGAAATACATGCACGTGCAATCCCAGATCCCAATTCATCCACTAACTAATTAATTAACATTTTTTTCTTGGTTTTTATTCGATCATATTAAGCACGCAAAGAATAATCCCTCATTATGCCTCTTGTCCGATATCTAGATGAGCACCTTGTTGACTCTCTCCAGCTAATGTCAAAAGTTAGAAACACCTATGTATATAGAAATAGAAAGTCAAAGGCATCTCTTAATTGTGCATTCAGAGTTGATGAATTGACCCTCAAAAAGGGCTTCCTATTAGTCGTAATGTTTTTTTTTTTTTTTAATGATAATGAAATGACTAGAACCTCTCATGTTTAATCAAAATGCAGCATATGTTGTGTTTTTAAAAATATTGAGATAATCATCTCTTGTACATATTTTTATTCAAATAAAACTAATTCTTGCGTTTTCCTAAACACATAAAATTTACTACTGAAAACAAGCGAGGATAGCTCAATTGGTTGCAAGTCCCTCCACCCCAACCATAGATTGAGGGTTCGAGTCATGCTTAGCCCCACTTAAAAGTATGTGGCATTTCTCCCCCTATATCAAAAAAAAAAAAAAAAATTACTACTGAAGAAAATAAAAAAAAATTCCACTTCTGATGTTGGATTCATAAAATTTACTATAGAAAAAGACACAATTACCCTTAAAAATAATTATTCTCTTGGTGAAGGCCCTAAAGGAACTTTGATTTTTATTTTTTTTGGTAATTTGAGAATAATCAACTTTAATTTTTTTTGTTGATATTTGACAAAGATTTTTTTTTCGAAATAGAGAAAGTTGATTTCTATTCAAATCAAATGCATCAAATTCTTTCATAAAGGGCAAAAAAAGTGTTTAAAGTTGAATTTTCTGTGATTATAAAATATTTATAGGGGTGAATTGCTTTCATTAGAAAATAGATTATAATCTCAACATTTTTGAAAAATAAAGTTTTAATTTAAGGGAGATTCTTGTCCTTATCAATTTGTTTACCCCCTTGCACTTGATCACTTAATAGTTGGGAGTTGGTAATTAGATTAAAAAAATTACTTTAGTTATGTTAACTATTAATAGTTAGTATTTTTCTTGAAAGGAATAGCTAGTATTAATTTAGCACATTTACTCATAATTTTCATGATTTGGTAAAGTTATCTTTTTTTTTTTTTTTTACTATTATGAATTACAACTAAGGGTTTGTTTGGCACACCAAATTGTATTGTATTGAAATATATTTTTTGTATATAATACAATGTAATACAATACAATACAATACAATACGATGTACCAAACATGCCCTAAGCGTTATATAGTGCCCCAAACAAACGAAAGATATTAATATTTTGGACAAAAGCACCCTCATGCATGTCGTTCAAAGACTAATAAAAGTAAAATTTTAGATAACCACAAAACACATAATTGTAACGATTTTAGCGACCACCAAATAAGGCAAGCCATTAGGACATATATGTAATTAACCGGTTGCCAGATTTTTTTCCCATTGCCCCTGACATGGTAACATGTAAGTAAAATAATTATACATCATAGCTTCCCGAAACCGTAACCGCAACCATTTAAGCATGAATTCAATTTTTCATTTTCACTAAAATTTGAAAAAGGCAGAGGTATGGTCTAGACATTCTCTAACCATAACCACTATCTCAATTATAAACTATATAAAGTTATCACATGTCATAGAAAAAAAAAAATACTACAATGTAAAGCTTTCACATATTACAGTAAAAACAGTTTTTACCACTGGTTCCTACCATTGTACCAAATATCCTACATAAAAAAACTCTTTTTCTAACTTGAAAAAGTTCAACTAAACGTAATAGGTCTTTTAATAGAACGGTTGGAACTAATAGTTTTGATTTGAAAACTTTAGCATATATAAGAGCTTTATACTATGGCATCTTTTTACTTTTTGTCATGGGATGTGAAAGTTTTATAATATTTACAGTTGTAATTGATAATTACAATCATTTTTTCAAAGGATGTATAAATATATTTATGTTGCACTGTTTATAATTGTAATTGATGGTTTCAATTTTTTTATAAATGATCTATAAATATATATATTTTAAAAAGATTTCAACCGTTTTTTTAGATCATTTATAAATCTTAAAAAGATTTCAACCGTTTTTTTAAATGATTAATAAATAAATAAATAAATAAATATATATATATTTTAAAAAGAACTCTTTTTGTCATTATTTTTCTTTTGTAAGACATTAAATACGTACACCTGTATTGCGTGCGCGCGTGTGTATGTGTAACTGTATAATATATATTTGAATGGGCGCAAGAGGCGATTGAATGCAGGCGCGTACCAGCTGCAAGCAGATAATACGGTGAAGGGATTGGGAAACAAAACCTGCCAGGTTGCGGAAGGTAGGAGTGGAGGAGAACACCTCTAATTGGATGAATTGGACGGTTATATATATATATATATATATATATATATATATATAAGTATGATTTTAATATTTACATTTTTAATAATTATATAGGATGTGAATTAGTCAGTCATCACATTATATCCTCAATTGTTGTTAAAATATATTTTTATTAAACATGTAACAATTAAAAACATAATGATTAATAACATCCGTCTGTATATATTATATCAATTTTTTTTCTATCATTTTGTGTTTCTCTGCCTTAAATGGGTTTACCTCATGTTTGGCTGACATGATTTTCACTACAGACTTAGTTATAAACAGTGTAAAACTCTCACCTGTTACAGTAATAATAAAAAAATTTACTACAGTGTAAAGCTCTCACATGCTACAGTAAAAGTAATTCTTACCACTGATTTCCACCACCTTTTCAAACACCCTCTTAATTTAAATAAAGGAAAAAAAGGGTAAATCAATTAGGAAAGCTTGTAGTTTGGGAAAGCATTTTTCTTTATGATCATTTAGACGGAATTTTCTTTAATTCCGTTGGGATCAAATCCTCTCTCTAGTATTCAATTCGTTCATGACCCTGCTGCGCCATTCCATGTGGTGACACTAACACGTACGTTGCAAATAGAAATTATTCATATAAAAACTTTTTTCTTCGTCTTTCCCTCATAAATTTATGTGAAACGTATGATCAATTTATATTGAATAGCATGGAAAATCTGAAGAGCTACAAATTTACAATATTCATAAGTTATTTAAGAATGTAGTTTGAATTAAAATTGATTTAAAATTTAATTTTTTTTAGAAAAATATTGTAATAAAATTGGTTTGAATGACAATTTTATAGTTTGAATTAGGTTGTTAAACTGACCATCAACCAAGAGCAAAGTTACAAAAAAACAAGGGTGGACGATCGTCTCAAAAACTCATTTTTTTACTTATAATTTTTTGTGTGAGATTCTATAAAATATTATATTTTATTTTCTCTAAAACTACATTTTGCTCTCTTAAAATTGTATTTCATCTTTATAAAATCAATTCTATCTATTATTTTATTAGTTTAGTTACATTTTTATTTTTTTTAATAATTTTTTTTTTCTGACTTCGCCCCTAGAACTAAGCTGTTGTGTGAAATCAGAGCCATAACAGATAATACTACCATGGTCGAAACGCTCATCTAGCTAGGCTGTCAACTATAACGGTGGTTTGGCAGAATGAAACAAATGGCAAGTCCTTGGCGCTGCGTGGCACTATAAAAGAGGGCTGCTCAGATAGACTAGAGGTGCTTTTGCGCCTGTTGCACCATTTAGATCACACAGCATTTATATTGCTCATGTTTTAATGCTAGCGATGATGATCAATAATGTCGATATATGTCAAATCCATCAAATGCATGCCTGAATTCAAATAATTGTCTTACTTTTCCCCCCACTTTCGAGAACATTGTTTTCAAATTTTTCATAAAAAAACTTTAAATTGTTAAAAAAAAAAAAAGAGAGAGTGAGATTCCTGTGGTAGGTCGTGAAAAAATAAATAGATATGTGTCTATTTTTTAATCATTGGATTTATATCAAAAAATATATATTTTATATTTTGTTATTATTATTATTTTGGTAAATTTTTATAATAAAAAAGATAATTTTATACCATCAATAAATCACTCCGTTTTAGCCATTTGGATTAATTTTTTAACAGTATAATCCATAATTGAAAGCAGTTTTATATCGTATATTGTAAATTTTTAACGTAGACAGCCGCATATCAGACCTTTAAAAAAATTAATCTAATGGCTAAAATAATATGTTTTATTGGTAGGACAAAATTGCATTATTCATCATAATTTTTTTTTTTATTTTGATCAAATTAAATTAACAGTAAAAAACATGCACTACTCATACAAGACCCCACCATAAATGGGCAAAAAAAATCCATTAGCAAAAAAACATCAAGCAAAAATCTGTGTTGAGGGTGAGCTCGACGCCACCGCCGAGGAGCAAAACTCCAGGTGGTCGGCAACATAGCTCGACAAAGGTACGTGGAGCTCATAAGTGACCAAGATTACGCTGGATACATTGTCCGAGGTGCTTTTCAGGGCTCCGTCGGGCCGCACCTCACCAGGTTGCCTTCTCGGACTCAATGTCAGCTCGGGTCGAACTATCATTACTCTAAAGCAGACTACTACTCGCTATCACTGGCTAACAAATGGTAAATAACTCACCGTCGGATGCGAGCTCATCCACCGACGGAGGGACATAACACTTGTCGTTTGCCACCTGACACGCCATGATGTGACACTCAGGTTGTGGGCAAAACCCACATAACATTCGGTCCAAGTGGTAGCCTATAAATATGATGCATTTATTGCATTCTGTAAGCAAGCAAGCTCCTTCCCAACTAACTCGTTCCCCACCTTTGCCGAGCACCCCCTGCTTTAAGCATCGGAGAGCCCTTGTCTTGTTTACTGACCATCTCGCCTTCAAGGTGTCTCTCCTCTTGTTGCAGGCCGACCAGTCCAAGCAGAGGCGAACATGGAAGAGCCAAGCACCGTGCGCTGCCGCACGTGGTGTTGATACAACGTCAGAATACAATAAGCATCAACCATCTGTTTGATGGGGAAAAGACATTTATGCAATACATTAGTTTAAACGTGTTTTGAATGATTTTATCTAGTTTAGAGAGTCAAATGACTCTGAAAAATTAAAGGTTATGTTAAACTATCATACATAGTTCAACAGGACTTCATGAGATTAATATATAAAAATGAAGTCTTAAAATGTGTTCCACCATAATATATTTTAAAAATATTATACCCATTCCTTTTATTTTAGAAATAATATAAAAATATCTTCATTTTATATTATACCCATTCCATTTATTTTACAAATAATATAAAAGTATTATACCCATTCCTTTTATTTTACAATTTTAGCATTCATTTTAATTCCATATTCCTTTAAAAACTATAAAAAGATGAACAATTACATTAAATAAAATAATAATAAATAAAAAGAACAAATAAAAAAATACAAGTTTTTTCCCCCAACAGGTCGCGTCTGGCGAACTCCAATTTTAAGCTTTATTTTTTCAATCCTTTGTCCTTCTTTACTTAATGGATACATGTCCTGGGAAGGGTTTAATAGGAACAAAATGTAAGTGCCGGTCTTTAAAAATGTAATATGTAAATTTCAAAAGATAGAAGAGCTCGTTTTTGTCTTTCTCATATGGGAGAGTGAGAGAAATAACAGAAATTTGACATTTTTTTGGAAGTAAGTATTTGGTTTTGAATATATATAGTAAATAACAAATTTAAAATGTAAATAATTTATTTATTGTGTAAATAAAAATTATTTATAACGTTAACAATAGGGTAAATAAATTATTTATACCTTAACTCTATTAATTGTACAAATAAGAATATTTTATACTGTAAATTAGGGATAAATAAATTATTTACACCATAAAATTACTATTTACTATAAATATTTTCAAAATCTGCTATTTGTTATAATTAGTTTTGAAAAAGTATTATTTACTATAATTTTTCTTCTTATATATATACATGATGAATACTAATTATTTAAAATAAAACAATTATTCTTGATTTTTTAAATACATTTCCTACTATATTTAAAAAAAACAATCCTACCGAAAAGTGTGCTATGCATTTCAATCTTTTTTCTTTTTGGAAAGGAAATGAAATTTTATTAATCACTAGTGATGATTTAGTACATGACAACTAATAAAGCATGGCAAACTATCACGCCAAAAGCATCAACAAACTGTAATAAGGAAAAGCTGGCCAACATTTGGGCAACTACGTGCATTCCCATTGCGAGAGGTTTAGTTAAAGATCCACAACGAACCTCTAACGTAATAGTTTTGATTTCTTCGATCACATTCGCTCCCAGTGAGCTATCACTTGGACTCCCACTACCTCAACCGCATTAAGCGAATCCGATTCCACCACCCAATCCGAGAACCCGAGGCTTGAGCCAATCTAGCTCCCTCCTGAATAGCCAAGCATTCGCAACATGAGGGAAAACCTCCCCATAATTCGAACAACGGTTGTCGCAAACGCCACCCCAAAACAATCTCGAGCTACTACACCAATCCCCACTTGGCTAAGTGATCAAACACTACAGCATTAACATTTTTTGTTTCATAACATTACCTGTAAGGACCTTCCACTTACTCTTCATAACTGGTAGTGAGGAACGGGGTACTTCAGCAACCTGCCAACCCGAGCTATACTCTGAAAAGATGCTGCCTGCATGCTCAAGCACATTCTTCCCGTCCAGCGCCTTACCCTCAAAGATGCTAGAAATTCTATTTAACCCAAGGCTCCAACAAATCATACGGAAGAGAGCCTGCTCCTCTTTATTGCCTTTATCAAAGATTATCCTACACAAAGAGTAAAAGGGCCTCCGTTTGAAACGCTTAACAACATCCCAGATAAAACTGTTCTCCCAAACCTCTTGAGCTGCAACACAATACCACAAAACGTGCGAAACATCCTTTAAATCCTCTTGACAACAAGGACACAAAGTCGAGCATTGTATATCACGCTTCGCAAGGTTGGCTTTGATGGCTAAGGCATCAAAAGCTGCACGGCACAAGTATATCTTTTCCTTACTCGGAATCTAACATGTCCATAATCACTTCCACCAAACTTATTCACTCGGGGGAAAAAAAGAAGACTACATCCTGTTGATTCTCATTATTTCCACCTTATAGCCGAACGGACCAAGTAAAGGCCCTTACTATCCAAGTGCGAAGCAAGAACATCACCAATGGTTTCATGTTACATATCTAAAAAGGGTATATTTTAATAATAGTTGACGATATGGTGTGATAAGAATTCAACTTTATTACTTTTTATAAATTTTTTAAATAATTATCCACTTTATTACAACTTCCAGAATTATATCAAACAACTAATAATAACATTACCCTTTAACCATTAAAACCACACTCGTACATATCTTACATGAACATGTGCTAACTTCATTCAAACTCTAAAAGAAAAGTGACTCGTCAATAATTTCTAAGTAAAACAACATCGGATAGAGTGCAGTTTATTGTGTATAAAAAATAAATAAAAAGGATATGACTAATATAAGGATATTTCGGAAAAAATGCTTACGTAGTAGCATTCAATAACATACTATAATGTTGTATTATTTCCTAATAAAATCCAGTATTAAACGTATTGCCATCTAAGAAAATCTCATTAGTAACTGATATAGTGTATAAAAAATAAATAAAAAGGATATCTCTAAATAAGGATATTTCGGAAACGACATATTAGGATTCAATAACTTACTATATATAATGCTATATTAATGCCAAATAAAATCCAGTATTAAAGGTATTGCCACGTAAGGAATTCTCATTAGTAACTGATATTATTGTCTGTGTTTGTTAATTTTGTTATGGATTTTGTTTTCTAGTAATTTATTATTTTTTCTTGAAAGATTGTTGTAATTTATTAAGCTATCCCATATAAAGGATTTTTTTTAAAAAATTCTTTTCCGCATTTACATAGAATGAATAAGGGAAAATCTAATTCCCCATGGATTTACTCCATAATTCTCAACATTCATGCATCCTAAGCGGTCAGATTAAAATTAAAGAATAAGTTCTCATCTCATGTGAATAATTCCAATTTTGGTAAGATTAAGAATATGAGATTTTACAAGCTAAAAAATAAAGAATACTAAACTTTAACATTTTTGAAAAATCATTAGTCTCTTACTGTAACGGTTAAAATGTTAAATCATTAGTCTCTTACTGTAACAGTTAAAAAATAGATAATCGTATCACTTATAACTGTCTTAATTAAAAGAGTCATATTCAATAATGTAATACGCGCCCACAGAAGCATTTCCCCTATTTTTTTTTCCACTTTCCTTTCTTTTTTTCCAATAAATATACTAAATATATTGTGTGCCTGCCTCAATCTTCATAAAATTTTCCACAAAAATAAAAAAAGTTAACATTTGCCCATTATAAATTGGGGGTGCGTCTCTCTCAATACACAAAACCACAACAAACCAATCTCCTCTTCCTCCTTCTCACAGACACAAAAGTCTACTACTCTCTCTCTTTCTCACAAAAACATATATAGTCCTAGATACTAAATTTACAGACCCAAATTATTATAAATTTAGCCAAAATATTTATTAATCTTTTTTCCTCGTACGACAACAATCGCCGCCGCCACCTCCTGCAGCGCCGGCTATGGCGACGGTATCACTGGTGCTAACAGCCCTCTTGGTGGTCTTCCTGAGTTTGCTCCTTAAAGTCGCGTACGACACTCTCTCATGCTACTGGCTAACCCCGAGACGCATCAAGAAAATCATGGAGCGGCAAGGAGTTCGTGGCCCCAAACCCCGCCCTCTCACCGGCAACATCTTGGACATGGCATCCCTCATCTCCAAATCCACCTCCCATGACATGAACTCCATCACCCACGACGTCGTTTCCCGCCTCCTCCCCCACTACGTGGCCTGGTCCAAACAATACGGTATTGCAAAACATTCTCCTTTCCTTTTCTCCTTAAGAAATTCTTATCAATAAAAATTTATAAATAATAAATTTTTTCATATATTTGTAGGGAAAAGGTTTATATATTGGAATGGAACAGAGCCGAGGATGTGCTTGACCGAAATTGAATTGATAAAAGAGTTCTTGTCCAAGTACAGTTATGTATCGGGGAAATCGTGGCTTCAACAACAAGGGTGTAAGCACTTTATTGGCCGTGGATTGTTGATGGCCAACGGTCAGGATTGGCATCACCAGCGTCACGTCGTTGGACCTGCATTCAGGCCAGACAAGCTCAAGGTATATAAAAATATTATTATTGATGAAGACTGATTATCGATTTTTAACATCGTTCATCATCATGATCATTTTATCATGATCGATTTATAAGGACTTTTCAGATATATTGTACTGTACAAACTTTTTTTTTGGGGTAATTATTTAATTTTTTTTGGGTTTCTCTTTTTGGTTTTTTGTTTTGTTAATTAGAGCTATGCGGGATACATGGTGGAATGCACTGAGAATATGCTCCAAACACTGAAGAACGAAGTCGGGTCGGGTCGGACCGAGTTTGAGATTGGCGAGTACATGACTCGCCTCACCGCCGACATAATATCGAGGACGGAGTTCGATAGCAGCTATGAAAAAGGAAAGCAGATATTCCATCTCCTCACGATTTTGCAGAATCTGTGCGCTCAAGCCAGTCGCCATTTGTGCCTGCCGGGAAGCAGGTAAAGTTATAAATCGAGTGTGAAGCTACCGTTACACGTAAAAACAAAAAAGTTCATGATAACGTTATTCACATTTAATTAGTTGACCAGTTATTGTGAATTTTGAATTTTTTTTTGTCTTTTTCAATTTTTGGGATTCTCTCTTTGTAAAAGTCGAAATATCTTTTACGTGGTTGGGTTTATTTCGCTGCAACTTTCTTTATTTGATTCCATTCTTTTTCACCACGCTTCTTCAAATTTATTCACATTCACATTTATATTTATATTTATATTTATCTTTTATTACAGGTATTTTCCTAGCAAGTATAATAGAGAAATAAAGTCATTAAAAGCTGAAGTCGAGAGGCTTCTAATGGAGATAATTCAGAGCCGAAAAGATTGTGTTGAAATTGGGAGAAGCAGTTCATATGGGAATGATTTGCTTGGTATGCTCTTGAATGAAATGCAGAAGCAGAAGAAAGGAAAAAAGATAAGCCTAAGTTTGCAGCTTATAATGGACGAGTGCAAAACCTTCTTCTTTGCTGGTCAGGAAACGACGGCGCTTTTGCTGACGTGGACGGTCATGTTGTTGGCCAGCAATCCCTCTTGGCAGGACAAGGTTCGAGCTCAGATCAAGCAGGTCTGCAATGGTGAAGCTCTCTCTTCTGATCATCTTTCCCAGCTGACATTGGTAAGGAAAGTTGAAGTTAATTTTTTTTTTCTCTTTTATTTTTTATTTTTTTATTTTTTTATGTGGGTTCAATTTCTGTATTCAATGTTATTTATAATATAATATACACTAAAATATTAAATGTTTTTTTAAAGAAATTAAAAATAATAGTGGGTCAAGACTTGGGGGACTAGGGTAGGCGATGGAGGAGGGAATGCCAAAAAGAGTGTTTCTAGCTAGGGATATTTGCCACTAAGGAATGCTTCCATAACTTTAAACCAACATGGTTTACCCACCAGATCCTACTTTCTTAGTGTGTGTTTGATTTATAGGTTTGACCAGGAATTTTTTGTTCAAATTCAGGATTTTATGAGTGAACACTTTTGTAAAAGAGATTTGAATTGTGATTGAATTCTATAATTAAAATCTTATAAAAATATTACTTAAAATTTGATTGGTTTATATATTTGAAGAGAAATTTAAATCTTTATAAGAAAAATACTATAGTAAAAATTTAACTATAATTTAAATTTACGACCAAATAGTGGTTTTATTATTTAAAATAGTAACTTAAACTAAGAGTTTAACTCAAAATTAATTTTAATTTTAAATTTTATAAAAAAATCTTATAAAAAATTAGTTTATATTATAATTTTATAGTTTGAGTGAGAAAAACTTAAGCACGGCCGGTTAAGATTTCAACCCGTGCGTGTATAAGTATAACTTTTTTGACGGAGAAAGTTATTCTCTAAAGAGCAATCAAAATCAGGCCTTCGAAAATAAAATCCTGCGGTCGATGCTCTTTGGCTTTCCTGTGCTTGAAAGGTACTTTTGCCACGTAGGGAAGTTGTTGACCCTTGTCTACTTGAGGACTAAAAGGTTTGTGGTTACCCATTTTCAGGTTTATTAATATCGTTTTATGCTAAAAGACATAAAAAATAGAAAAATCTGGTACACCCCATTAAAAAAAAAAAAAGTGTCTGATCATGGCGCAGCTTAGCTGTTAACAAATGGAGATCAAGTAAGTGGAAAGGCGGTCAAAAGGCCAATATTGGTTGTACAAATATAATTTATATATATAGAGACTAATAGTATTGTTTAATTAGAACTCTACTTATAATTGTGTTATGTGATGGACCACCGATATATCTGTGATTAAAAAATAGATATTTAAAGGAGTGGTTAGAACTAAAAATATTGGTTTAAAAATTATATTATATAAGTTTTATATTGTAGTAATTTTTTACTGTACTTGTCATGGCTTGTTAGTTTTAACCGAGATATCAAAACAGCTGCTTAGCAGCACAAAACACAAAACGATAATGTTGGAATGTAAAAATGAACTTTTGTAGTTATTAAATAACAAAGTAAATATACATCCTAAAAAATATATGTACACACTAAAGTTTACAATATGGTACATTTGGTGCCAAAGGAAAAATGACATTGTATTAGAGTTTTTTTTTTTTTTTTTTTACTTAAATACTAAAATTAAGCATATTGACACATTAATTTAATTTAACGATGCACAGAAAACGGTCTAAGGTGAAATTTTATTTTATTTATTTTATTTTTTTGCAGCTAAACATGGTTATAAAAGAATCACTGAGGCTGTATCCACCTGCTAGTGTACTTCCTCGTATGGCCTTTGAAGACTTCAATCTTGGGGATCTCCACATCCCAAAGGGCCTATCAATATGGATACCAGTGCTTGCAATTCACCATAGCGTAGAATTGTGGGGCAAAGATGCAAATGAGTTCAACCCTGAGAGATTTTCTTCCAAGGTCTCCCCCCTCCAGTTCATCCCTTTCGCGGCCGGTCCAAGGGACTGTGTTGGCCAATCTTTTGCCATGATGGAAGCTAAGCTAATATTGGCTATGTTAATCTCCCGGTTCAGCTTCACCATCTCGGAGAATTATCGCCACGCTCCGGTCGTCGTCCTCACCATAAAGCCAAAGTATGGGGTTCAAGTTTGTTTGAAACCCGTAGAAGACTAACGGAGTACAGGATCAAGATATGTATTTATTATATATATATATATAGAGAAAGAGAGAGAGAAGAGAGAGAGAGAGAGAGAGCTTTTTGGAGCTGGTTGAGTTCTTATTTTGTGAGGCATGCATGAAGTTAAATTTGAGAATATGGGACTTAATTTTTTTTTTTTTGTGTTGTTTTTGTTTTTTATTTTTATAAACATCATAGTTTTTTTTTTTGGTTTAATCTTATCAAGATTTTATATATAGTGAAGATGAGGAGATAGGGATGAAACGATGGTGGTGAGGATTAAATTAACAAGGCATAGAGATATCAATAAAAATGAATGAATCGCACAATGATTTTGCTTTTGGAGTGTTAGTCATATATTTATTATACCACCAAGTTATTTGGCGGTCAATTACTATCATTTCTTTAACAAGAGTAAAGAAGATTAAGGTTGTTTTATTTTTAGATAAGCCTTAAAAGTCCGGAGAGCTAAGGATAAAGAAATTATTATCAACACACCAAGTGACTGTTAAAGGAGCAATCATATTTAATCCTGTTGGGTTATAGCTATACTATTAACAAAACAGTTTAAAAATACATTACATATTATACTGAGACCTATAGTTTTGTGAGTAGTAGGTTAAAAATGATTTTTCTTCTTAAAAAGGCTTCTATTTCCAAGGTACCTTTAATTAACATCCCCATAAACCTTGCAATGATAGATCAATTCCAAGAAATTGATTAAAAAATGAAGTGTTCATCTTTCAAGAATGCAAAAATTAATAAGCCAACTTGATGTGCAGATACGTAGGGTCACGATTATTTTTTATTTTTATTTCTTATTATTTTATTTTTTATTTTTTATTTTTAACAAAGAGAAGTCTCAAAAAGTTGCCTTTATAGCTAGCCATATATACGGCCCCCAAATAATTATATGCTTACACCAGTCTCTCGTCTATGGTTCTGCTCTTCCCACTACCTATGTTTATCGATTTCTTTATTCTCTCTCTCTCTCTTTTATTTTGGTTTTTTTCCTATGGGAACCCGGAGCTGTGTTTTGATAGGATGGACGGGGAGTAGGAAGGGAGAGAGTAGAAGGGATAGAGAATGACAAGGAGGGTTATAGTAATTTTTTTATGTTGTTAGGAGGGAAAGAGAGTTGAAATAATAAATGAAGTTATATACTTGGTTATTAAATTATAGGGAACAAAGTCCTTCTAACTTAAGTTTGATGAATATGATGTCTTCCCACTTATGGAAGGACTTAAAATAATGGGCACAAAGAAAGACCTCCTCCCTTCATCTCTCTTTTTCTTCGTTTCTTTCCTCCAACTAAACAATAGATTAAGACCCTTCTTCATCTCTTTTTCTATTACCAAATACACAGTTAGTTTCATTTTCGAACATCATTTTATAGGGATTTTATCTAGAATGCTTGGTTAGTATAACACTAAGTGGCACATACAAGAAAATATTCCAGCGCAGATTTTTACACTCCGTTCAATATGAAAGAGAGAAAAAGAAATGAAAATAAAATATGTAAGAGATGAAATTAGAAAGATGAAGAAAATGTTAGTTTTCTCTCGGATCTTTTATTTATTTTTTATTTTTTGTAAATAAGAAGGAAGGAAATTGATGCCTTTGTATAATTATTATTATATCTCATAAATGGTCCTTGATCACTTGTGCTGTCATTTCCACCTATGGTCTTTAAATAATGATAGATTTGTGCCACAAGTATTCATTTACTTATGTTATCTTACTTTGAAACCAATGACAAAAGTAATTTTAATCATAATTATTTGGTTTAAAGTTTCCAATAAAAATCCACCCAATATTAGAAAATGTTAAAAAATTGATGGGATCTGCCACATTTTTTATTTACCATGTTTTCCTTTCTCTCCTTTTTTTCTTCTTACCAAAAACAAGCTACACTAGCATTCTCCATCTAATTATACCTCCTCCACGTCTTCTTTTATGTCCTATCAAACATAATAGGTGTCTACTTTTGAAATTTGTTATCACACAGTGCAACAAGCAAGAAATAAAATCGAAGAATTTTATGCCCATTACGCCCTCCCTTTCAGTTGTGCTGATCGCCTCACTTCACTAGTTAGAGTTATGCGCTTCCTGAGCTGATTGCTTGCGCCTAGAGGTGTGTTGATGGAGCTACTTCTTGCTGGCAAAGTTCATCATTTAGTGGTGGGGTTCTCATAGAAAAGAAGGCATCGTGTCACCCAATGAGTGGCAGATTTTGATAGAGTCTCGCTTTGATATTGGGGAGATCTATAGATCTAGATAGAGTCTCGCTCATTGATAAAGGAAAGGTACACACGCTAAGAATCTACGGCTTATGCAGGTGATCGGATCAGATAGCCCTTCAAGCAACCAACCAAACCCGACATATCTCAACAACTTGGGGGTATGGCTGAGTGGTTTTAAGGCATTGGTTTGCTAAGCCGACGGAGAAGAAAGATTGTATCATGGGTTTGAATCCTATTTCCTTAGGCACAGAAGTGGAACAGACAGGCAGATTTACATGAGAGAAAGAACCTCTTTGGTGGAGTCTCTCCAAAGGGCAGAATAGCACTACTTAATTACTAGGAGAGGAGAGCCCGTAGCGTGTTGTTTTTGTTTGACTGACCCATGTTCTCCCTCCGGTAGTTGAAAGAGCTACTTGAAAGCTTGACGAACAAGCGAAAAAGCCCCATATATTTTCTTAATAAAGGGCTATCCTAAATACAATGGAAGAGAGAACTTAGAACATAAGTAATAATAGCCTCCAAAGTATACTGATCAAAATCATCAAGATAAGATTTTTCATCAGAAAAAAAGGAAGCTTTTAAGAAAATCCTTTACTGTAGGTTTATTTTTAGAAACCATTAATCTTATTAAGTTAAGAGCAATTTGATAGACATTTTTAAAATCATCAAATTAAGTAGAAAGATTCTCAATCGATGTTTGCAGTCGAATCAATTCATCTTCTGTTAATGCTAATCCAGTCTCTTTATTATTATGTAACATATTCAGCATAGCATTTTGATATTGAGATGCCTTCGAATTTGAACTAATAGATTTAAGATTCAAATCGTCCTCACCGGCTAGGGCTAAATCAAAGTAGTAGCTAGTAATCAAAATACCAGGCTCAAGGTGCGGAGTAAAGATAGGCTATTTCTCTTACCGTACTTCCGGAGAGGGAAAAAGCTGTTATAGAAGAAGCTGCAATCCTTATGCCAACATTAGTAGTAGTGCTAGTAAAGCTGAAAAATAAAAAGAGTAAAGGTGCGATAACGCTTTTAACCTTATTTAAGCCTTAGTCTGGTCTTTACATGATTGGGTGATGGATGTGCATTGTTGTCTTCCCGCTGACGGGACATAAAACTAAACCGCGCCCCTTACTTTGACACGAGCAGAGACTTCTCACTCAAGACTGGCATTCCTCCTTTTACTTTCATAGTTGAAATTCTATTCAATATCATTTTGGACTATATTGATCAGGAAATTGACGAACGATCGCATAAACTTAAATATGCACGCTTTCAATATGAGATATTCATTCCATTTTCATAAAGATAAAGAATTGTGTCATTATATTGCTTTGAACGTGATTTTCCTGCTACAATCTTAGCAGTAAACGGGGTGTCAAAAATCTCTTATTCCTTTGAATTCAAAACTACATAGGACCAAGAATCCTAGGCAAGAGTAGGCCAAACAAACAAAGGAGTGAGATCATGCCTTTACTCTAATAAGGGTGTTAGCACAATGTGATGAAACATGCTTAAGGCCAAGGGAATTTTTTAGGAAAGCAACTCCCATTGAGTTAATGATATGACAAGCACTTACATATACATCCTATGTGATAAGAATTTTATTAGGATCAGTCTTATCGAATTCAATACAAATAACCTTACTTATGAACTGAAAGGGGTCACTCGCACCAATAAGTTAAATTGCTGATCGAGATACCATTGATGAGCATCATCATAAGAAATGAACTTCTTATAATGAAATGTGTTGCTAATTAAGGTTAATACCTTGGTAACATGTGGTAGTTTTTTTTTTTTTTTTTGTTTCAAAGGATGTATCAGAAAGTTCTAGCTTGGAACAGAACTATTAAAGCTAACATCAACTACCTAGGAATCAGTTTTCCTACCGGCAGGCTGGAACTAAAAGAACTAGCGTGGTTGTAAATCCTTGACTCCTTGACTCATGGTTTAAAAATCAAATCAATGTTGTAGGTTGGAATGGAAATACAATCAATGGGTTGTGGCACTATAGAATGAAGTCAAGTAAATACAAGTTAAGTAAGTACTATTTAGTGAAAGCAAAGCTGGAAAAAAGAAAGCAAGCACCCATTCCCATCCTAATCTCCAGAGTCACAAAAGTAAACCAAGGGCATACTCAATAGATATGCACAATAAAATGAGATTAGGATCTGTATTCTTTAGTGAGAGAGTATATGTAATAAAAAAATTTACTTTCTTTATCCGAAATAGATTGGATGTAACTATTAAGATTTTCTCTTGGAAAAGTTTCTCTTCATGTTCCTCAAGCTTTGGAGTATACGTTGTTGTATCCTAAATAATACTCATGTGCCCTACGCTGTCGGTTTAGCGGTTAGACCAGGTGATGATCTGTCTTTAGAGACGGGCTATGGCATTGAGACATATTTTAGAAGATAGCCTAGTTATTGTCTTTGAAACATTTGAAGAAATGAGTAATAAGATGTTGTTTGACTTTATAGAACGTTTAGGTATTGTTGTTAAACAAAATTATAGAGATACAACAATAGGTCGGGGTTCATGGGCCAGTACGGGCCCGTCTTGATACAGTGATGGGCCAGGCTGATACGGCCTGTCACTGTTTAAGGCACGACACGGCCTATAAATATTAGTGGACTGGGCTGGGCCAATATATATCAGCCTATGGGCCAGCCCGGCATGGCCCATGAAAAATCATGAGCCAAGTCAAGCTCAGGCCAGGCTAGGCCAGCACGCTTAGGCACATCATTGGCCGGCCCGTATAAGGCTCATATAGGCCCATAATGGGCCAGCCCATTGAAGGCCCATTATGGCCCAATTTCATTTATAATTTTTTTGTTTTGTTTTTTTTAGTAATTTTGTAAATATCTTATGCATAATTATCATAATTATACTCTTTTTTTTACCAAGGTTTTGTCCCACTGGGTTTTCCTTAGAAAAGTTTTTAATAAGACAATTGTAAATAAAATATCCCTTTTTATATTCCCATTGACTATTCAAGCTTTTATATTTGTTAACTTGTTTAAAAATTTAAAAAAAAAATAAAAATAAAATTAAAAATTGCATGCTTAGATGGGCTGGTTCTTCTAAACCTACGATAGGCCAAAATAGGCCTACCCATCCTAACTCAAAGATGGGCTCGAAAGGGTTAGCCCAAGGCCCACGGCACGGCCTGATCTAGCCCACGTAAAATTGGGCCGTGGTGTAGGCTGGGTCGAGGTAATTCTAATATGGGCTAGCCCAGCCTGGCCCATAAAATTCATGGGCTGGGCCAGGCTGGCCCTACCCACGGCCCGCGTGGGCATAATGAGAACAGGCTGGGTCTGCCCGTTTTTGCATCTTTACAAAATCCATCGATTCAAACGGTGTACTTCTACAACTTCTCACAATTTGATGGTATTCTCTTACCGAAACATTTTGCTAGTCATGGTGTGAAGTACACTATCAAACCTCTCATGAGGAACCATAGGCTATTTAAGTTAGCCGTCTATTTTGGTAAGAAGCTATTATTCTGTGTAAGGGATTCCTTCACACTGCTCAAGAGTAGTCTTGATAACTTAGCAAACAATCTAATTTGTTTTGTGAAACTTTCTCATTTTTCTTATTTGTAATTGAACAAAAGCAAAAGATAATGAAAAAAAAAATAAGAAGAGCTCACAAAGACATAGCTAAAGGAACTACCCCAGTTCATGAACAGATGCATTCCATATGCCATGAAAAAGGGAATTTTCAATGGAGTTCCCAAAATTAGATGTATCACCATAAATAGATACGTTGATGAAGTTGAGAAATTCCTTGCCTTTTGCTAATGAGCTACTGTAGAATGAGTCTATAGTTCTAGCCTTGAGAATCTCTTCGTCCGTGCTATGATGGCTGCCAGAAGCATCGTGGGGCTTTTCAAAGTATAGCTTTTCTAATGGATTTCCTACTATCTACTCCACCTTGAGCTTTCCCCAACTGAAATAAACCTGTTTTTCAATATGAATCGAAATCGAGCATAACCCTAAAACTATAACAAATATATGTTGTATCTATCAATCAAATAAAATAGATCGTTGCTCTGGGAATAACCCAATCGCAAAATTTCATTATTCTATTTCATCTGGTATTTTGTAGGGATAAACAATATACAAATAAAACAAAAAATATATTTCTTTTTGGCTATTAAATTTGAACTTTGAATAGCTAAATGAAAACACTACAATATCTCTTAGTAATGACTAATGACTAGATCAATTGTTGAGGAGCAGATGATCTTGGCTTAGAACGATGCAACTTCTTGCTTGTTATCTTTAGGTTCTTGCTCTGGTTTTAGGGAATCCCTCACCCAGTTCCATATAGGGATAAATCTATTCCTAGGGCATTAACCATTTTAGGAAATTGGTCTCCTTACTCATAATGGGTAGTTTTTTCGAAGTAGCTGCAATTGATACTCATCTTTCACACTCCTCCCTTATCCCTTACGTGGATCAAAATTGTTGATCCATTCTCTCTAACAGTGATGAGTTGGCATATTTCCAATACCCATAGTAGAGTACTCATTGTAGAGAAAGACCAGGCCATTGGAAACATTTTCAGGGAATAGTTCCGCACTAAGTAAATCAATAAATAATCTTAGTGATTTGATTAAAAATATGAGTGTATATAAAGATCCGATTATAAAGGATATGGACAAAGACAATTCCTAGTGGGAGCAATAGTGACAATTCTAGTTATAGTAATGTTGATCATTTAGTCAGCATTAAGTACATTCAGAATTTCCTCTCCGATGACACTTTTTTAGTTAGAGATAATAATTAATTTAGCTAATCTCATACTGAACTAAAAATAAATGTGAGTGGTTCCTTATAAAGACTTAGCCTAATGGCTACCACTAGATGTGCACTAAGTTAGTCATAGGGAAACCTACAAGTTCTTTCTAAACTCTGATTCTATAAACTTGGATGGCTTGCTTGCTTGTTTAGCTTGGCCCCTCTTTGAATGTATATAGTTCGAGCAAGCAAATGACTAGTAAGGTTGAGGAACCACAATGAACGGGATGACATAAGTTTCACAAGAATATGACCCGAGATATACGTTCTTCTTCATGCATGTGGTCTAGTTCCTATCTATTAGAAAGAAAGATTCGTTCCTTCTATAAGCGCCATGGCACTAATTATGAATTAGAATTATCAATGGCGAACCCTAAAGCTTTAGCTCTAGAATTTGCTAGAAAACGATGGCTGCTGAAGCTATGGATGATACATCAACATTATCATTGTTTTTTAAAGTATTTATAATGAGTAATAAATGAAAAAAAAAAAAAAAATCTTAAAACAATATGCTTTTCCATTTTAAGGGCTTGTTTACTTTGCATTAAAAAAAAAGGCAAGGATTGATTTTCTTTTCTTTTTAATAATGTGTTTACTTACGAAATCAGTAATGAGAGTTTTTGTGAGCCTCACAATATATAGGAAATAAGAAAAGAGAATGTCAATCTTCATATCCCCTATGGTATTGATTCTTTATCAAAGGGAATGAATGCTAATTGTATGTAGAAGTCTAAATTCAAATGATATTTTTTAATGGTTGTTTAGTTATGTAAAAAAGGATATTTTAGTAATTACATTGAATAACATCCCATTCTTAAGTAAGTAAACATTAAAAAAGGAATGAGATTGTTTCTCATTACACCATCAAATAGATAATTAAACACAAGAAAAGAATGAATGATCTACTTATTTCTATTATTTCTTTACTTTTCTTTCTAATCTCGTGACCTTTTACATCACATTCCTTTATAGATTGGTAAATAAGCCCTAATAGTTATGTTAACATTATGTGTGTGGTCTGAAAATGTTGATGTAGAAATCACGACATCTAAGATAGTTTATGCATCTTGCCATTCTATGTTAAGGAAGGCACCTTGAGTGTACCTTTAAAAGGCCCTCTAACACTCAAGCAGAGGCGAAGCTATCTTGGAGGGGGCAAAATTACAAGAAGCCAGCTTTGAAATCTTCTAAATTGCCATATCAATATAGCACTTCTTAAAATTTTCAGTATAAATTTTAACTATATATATATTTCACACTTAAAACACGGATAAACTAATAATTATATCTATACTACTATGTGAACTTATATTTTTTTGGACTCCAAATCTTAGAAGGTGAATTCAAATTATTACTAGTTCAGTTCATTCGAACGCAAAATAGAAAAATGAAGGTTAAAGAGAGATAGAGTTTAAGAAAATATAAATGCATTGTAATTTTAGGATCAAAATTTGGTCTCAATACTGTGCCTCCTTAAAAAAATTCTTGGCACCGCCAATATTGCACTCAAGTCAAGTATACACTAAAAAACAACATATTTTAGTGTGTATAAACAACACATTTTTGAAAGAGTTTCATGAGACAAACTTGATATTTGAGTATTCTAAAAAAAGAAAAGTAAGTTTTCCTCTGCATCCCCTCGTGGAGCCCTTCACCTATGCGCGATCATCTTCAACATTTGCATTGTTGCCCCCACCATCGCACCCTTTGAGCTCACAAGGCGGCGAGGTTTGTCGCACCTGGTTTCCTTATTGCCAGAAAGTTTCCTTCTCATTGACCAATTTTTAGTTTAATAGTTTTGAGTTAATTTTCGTTGAAAATAGATTTGGTTTTGTGTAAAATTGGTTCGTGAATTAAAATTATCTTTTGTCATTTGTTTCGTTAAATTTATTTATTTATTTATTTTTTGAGAATGGACGTTGGTTTTAGAAATTAATTTGCATATTGTTGGAAATTTTGAAAGGGGTTTAATTATTTTGTAGTTGTTGTGAAAAAAAAATCAATATTCTAATTACTATTAAAAGGGGTTTTAGGAAATAAAAAAGTCATTTCTTACTATTAAAGTAAAATATAAATAATCATAAATAGTAGTAAGAAATAAAAAAAACTATGGTCGTGATTAAGACCGTAAAAATTATATATTGAATAATAACTTTTGATCGTTCTGGGAGTATAAAAAAAATATCTGAACTCTATTGTAGAAGGTCCATTTTCCCCAAATTGATACTATATAGAGTTGACGTTTCTTTGTTTGAGAAACATAAACTGGAAAAGTCTAACATCATAAAATCTCAATCATGTACTGATCCGACAATGAAATACACAGGGCTAAAATATGTGAATTCTGCAGAGAAGTGTCTACAGTTTAAATAACAAATTGATTTTAATTACTTGTTAATGCACATTGGGGAATTTTTTTTAAAAGGGCAACTGAATGTATTTTTGAACACGTGATTCATATTTAATGGAAAATGTATAAATAAAGAAGGGTCATCTAAGACATAATTAAGCAAGAAATTAGTGGTCAAGTCACAGGTGAGAGTTTTTGCATTACGTGTAGAGAAACTAAATCAAATCGCGTTAAATTGGGTAGCTGATTTTTCTTATATATTTTCTTTTGATACAAGATTTGTCTTATATACTGAAAGCTAAAAAGAAGTTAACTTTTTTTTATAAAGAGTATCAGTATATATAGTAGTATCTTAAGTCCCACACAAGAAGAAAATTCAGAAAATTCAATTATAAATGCAATGTATGAAAGCAATAATATTTTTTCCCTCGTTTTTAAGGCATTAATTGTTGGGTATATATGCAAACAATTATTTGAAAATTCTATTGAATTCCATGCATGTGAAAAGGTCCACTGTTTTATATGGGTTGCAACAAAGGATCCGCTGTTTATGTGTTTATATACTTGTACGTTTTCATATAAGATTTTATTGACTGTGTTTTAATATAGCAATGATATGACTTTTATATATCGACTATAACTTATTTATGTGTTTCATTATTCATATACTTTTCTTATATCTGGGTGACCGATGACTACAAACAAACTTCACAAACCTAATGTTGAGAGATGTTCTCAATGGCGGAATCGCGTGACGTGCGTCCTTCTCGATCGATGCTTGGAATATTCTTCTTGAGTTCAACCTTTTATTGAAGATTGAGGGTACCGTCGTTGTAACATTGAAACAAGTGCATATCAAGAAACGACCCCTAAACCCTTGGTGGGGGATTAAGGGATCAAGGAAAACCATCGAATGTGGCGTGGAATCGATGTTTTATGTTTGAAGTTGAGGATTGAAAATACCAAATCTGATCTCAAACGATTAATCAAGATGTGACACGTATCAATATTATAGAAATAATATCGTTTGAATTTCTTATTTCATTTATGTCGATAAAGAATTTCTTAATGTTCTGAATCATAAGGACCTGATAAATATTAAATCAATTAGAGTGGATAGAACAAGAACCCTTTTGATTATTAACTTTTCTTATAAACAGTAATACCTAGAATCATGTTCTTTGTTCTTTATAAACTTGTTATATTCTAAGGTTGTGTTTGGTTGGGGGAAGGAATTGAAAGGAAAGAAATGAAGCTTTATTATGATGTTTGGTTGGTTTTTGGAAACAAAAAATCATTCAAAATCCATCAAGTAGATGAATTATCATTTCTTTCTCACATGTAAGGAATAGCAATTTCCAAACTATTTTCTTCTTCTTTTTTTTTTTTTCATAATTACCCTTGAATATTATAATTATTACTATCATAATTATATTAATAATTACAATATAATTAATATATATCATAATATATTATATATTAAATTGTAATAATATAATATAATATAATTGTAATATTATAATTGATAATATCATAATTATATTAATAATATAATATTATTTTATTATAAAATATTATGTATTGTGATCATAATATTTTATATTATTAATATAATTATGATGTTTTATATTAATAATATGATCAAATATTAGTATGATATTATAATTTCAATATTATTATCTGTTATATTGTATTACCTTATCATTACATAATGTATTACATAATTGTAATTATAATTATAATTTGTTTATAATTATTAAAATATAATATAATATATCCTTATATTAGTACAATATAATCTATTTGTAATATAGTAATTAGATTGTAATTGAATAATTATTATTTTTAACGCCCCCCTTTCGGACGTCACAGATATCGTTACATTCATTCGTTAAAACTGAAGCAAACTATTGTAATTGATAACATGTAATTGCAATCATAGTTTGGAAAAGCATTCCCAGGATCTTTGTATACATTTTTTTTTATACAAATATAATTTATAAGAAATCATAATCTTTCTTAATTAAAAACAATTTGCTTTTCCATAGTCATTGTATAAATAGTTTGCTAATATTATTTAAATTAAATGGCCTTTGAAAAACAAAAGACAAAATTCTTTGAACATGTCTCGGCCGGCAGGCCGAACTTTCAACTTC
>CAMOHE010049604.1:55699-73415 GCA_946598075.1 Artocarpus hirsutus | reverse complement strand
TTATATTGTATTACCTTATCATTACATAATGTATTACATAATTGTAATTATAATTATAATTTGTTTATAATTATTAAAATATAATATAATATATCCTTATATTAGTATAATATAATCTATTTGTAATATAGTAATTAGATTGTAATTGAATAATTATTATTTTTATGTGATAATATAATGATATCGTTATTATATTTTTATTTTATATATCATAACAATAAGAAATATAATAATAATATTATAATTACATTTTACAATTCTCTGTATATTAACTAACTATTATTGTAATATTATTATATTCTACATTGTAATTATGTAGTATATTATATAATCATAGTTTTATTATACTATATTACATTTTATATACTATATTAATTAATTTGATATATAAACTATTATTGTTATAACATAAAGGTTCCATAATATTCTTAAAATTACAACCAAACAAATGAATCAACTTTCTTTTCTATTCTATTCCATTACCATTTTCATTTCACCACTACAACCAAACGCACCCTATATTCTTTAGTCTTTCCTGTTTGGTTGACTTGAGTGCTAGAGTATCTTTTAAAGTTTACATTTCTGGTCAGTGCTCACAGTGATGGAGATCAACAGATCGAAGATGTGTAAAGGATGATTGATCATGATTTTCACTCGAACAACTAATAATTCAATAGACCAAAAGGGTAAAAAGCACACTAAAAGGATCATAAGTTGTCTTTGGTACTATACTATTTAATTTTTGGTAGGGATGTTTACACCCAGGTCCCCAAACTTTGTAACCTTTGATACTTGAGTATCTATTTTAAGAATTTGGATACTTAGGTCCCCAAACTCTTAATTTGCTAGCATCTTAGTCCTCATTTTAAGAATTTGAACACTTATGTCCCCAAATTTTCAATTTGTTGGCATTGGTAGTGCTCATTTAAGAGTTTGGACATTTAAGTTCTTAAACTTGTAGTTGAACAACTAATTGTGGTGCTGTAGTTATTTAGTTACATCATTGTAATTTGGAGCTAATTTACCCAAAATATAATGAATAAATATTTATAAATTTGTTTTTTTTCGGTTTATAATCAAATGCGTGTTTAAACATTATGGACAAAAAATAAAAAATAAGAGTTTTTGGGACCTTTTTGTAGAATATATATATATATATATATATATATATAACACATGTTCTAGGGATCTAAGAAAAAAAGCCTCAAGATATTGATATTTTCTTATGCCATTTAACTATATAAAAAGAAGATGAGGACTAATACTGCCAGTAAATTAAGAGTTTGGGGACTTAAATATTCAAATTCTTAAAATAGGAACTAATGTGCAAATAGATTAAGAGTTTGGGGACCTAAGTGTCTAAATTCTTAGAATGGAGACCCAAGTGCCTAAAATTATAAACTTTAGGGACTTGTGGAACAAAATTCCTTTTTTGGTAAAAATACCTGAATTCGGCTTTAGTAGATAATGCGCATGGACACACACACACACACACACACACATCTATATATCGTTTGGTTTCCAGACAAGTTGGTCCTTTTCTGATGCTGAAAGTGCTATATTCGTATTATTATAAGTTTAGCACCTTCATACTTGGTTTCTTCTTCTTGACTAATAAAATATTGTATAATATCTTTGATATCTTCAACACCTCGAAGTGGCTGGCTAGCTACTGTTCTATGCACTTAGGTAGTGAGTGATGGTTCAGAAAATATATGTATCAAAAGTTTCTTGATCCACTAATTAATAATAAATATCGAAACAGTGATAACAAACTTGAAACCTTTTGTTTTTGTTTTTGTTTTTGTTTTTTTTTTTTCCCCTTGAATGGAAAAGTTTCAAGTCATAAAACTCATAACCACAATTAACAGGGAAAAAAATTACTGCTTTATTTTTATTTTTTTTCCTCCCGTTTGGCTTTGAAAATTACAGCGTAATATGATCAACTGATTTAACCTACATAGATGACTCAAGACTCACTAGAGCGGCTTCATATGGACCTTAGCTATATATACCTATAATCTCTCTACGTAAAAATGAACGAGAAAATATGCGAAAAAAAGGAGTGGATTTATGACAATGATATTAATCATCGTTTTCTGCTTTCCGAGTCACATTGAGCAAATGATGGTAGCACACAGATAAACATGAGTAACATTGGCTGTATTTTGCGTTACTAATGGAATTCCTATATACTCTATTATTTAATTCCATTAACGCATCATGGGCCAGGTAATGCTATAGATTTTGAAAGAATTGCTTTTAGTTGTGCTGTAAGGAAAAACAGCTGTGATAAAAAACAGTTTGAGTGTTTGGAAAACTGTAATTTTAAAAATGTTGTTAGTTCTAGAATTAAGCAGTATAATGTTGTTTGGTAAATTTTAAGGTTAATTGCTGTGAATAGTTATAATGATCAAAATAAACATGATAGTATATATACTTATTTTTTTAATCAAACAAATGCTCATTTAACTTGGAGAAATAAAACGAACACAAATTTGTTTCTTATTTCTCTAACAAAATTAGATTAATAATTGTAATATTTTCATTTCTTCATTCACAATTTGTATTGCATCAAAAACAAGTATTGATAAATAATCAACATATGTATGCCCAAATTGGGAGTACTTTTTACAAATATACACACACACACACACTCCAATATGAAAAACTTGTGAAGTCATTTCGCAAATCAAGTAGTGCTCATAAAACTTGCGGCAATTTGATCCCGTAACTCATCCATTTCTTGTGACCTTAAAGCACTAGTTGCTTGATTTTCATCCTCACTATTGTTCTCATTCTCTTCATGCACAAAACTATTTGGATTATCTCTGACTTTTCAAACATGTCAATCACCCTTAGCATACCTCCTAATATAGTTATGAAGCATCATAGTAGCAATATTAAGTGTCATAGTACCATTCCATCGTAAACCAATTTCCTTTCCAATAAGCATGCCTCCTGATGTCAATCACCATTTGGATTATTCTTCAACTGTTGTTTTTCATACTCTTCTTGTTTCTGCATTAAACTTCAATACTAGATTTTTCCATAAATGATCAGTTCCAGGACGATGTCTATCCTCCACTGCTTTGATGCATAAATCACCAAAAAGATTTACAGTCTCGGAGTCCCATATCGCCTTACCTCGTGGTATGGTACCCTCCACTTGAGAGCACTCAATATATATATATATATTTTTTCATTTCCCATCTGAAGGAGCAAAATAGCAAGTAAAGAATACATAATGCAAAAAAAGAGTCTTTTCTAAACCGAATTTAAAAAATCTTTCTTCCATGAAATGTAAACCAAGAAAAAAAAAAGAAAACAGAAATACACAAATGCAAAACTAATACTAGCCAAAAAATTCAACGTTCTCTTCCCTTCTTGAATTCATCAAGGACGTTTTCTCAAAAGATTCCACAAAATTTACAAAAAGTAATACACTAATACAAAACTAATACTGGCAAAAAAAATTATATTCAGCAGGAAAAAAAAAAAAAATATATATATATATATATATTCATTACGCAGTTAATATAATTGTAAACAATATGCATGGCTCTATGTATACTTAAAAACATATTTCAAATACTAGACATGCTCTAGAGACCGTTGAAAATTCTTGGCATAACTAGCGTACATAGACAATTAATCCATCCAAAGTAACTAGATGGAAGTTTTTTTTTTTTTTTTTTTTTTTAAATAAAAAGCAAAAACAATTCAAGAAAATGTGCAAGAACTAAAACTCCTACATAGAACCAAAACCAAAGTTGGCATTTGTTTTAGGTTTGTTTTTGTTTGTACCAGGTTCCTTAACTAAAAAAAAGGTACAAAAAATAGACATGGAAGACCAAAAACTCTCATACTCCTTGTTGTTTGATTCAATGGGTTTTACCACATTCACTCACTTTTCCTTAAAAAACTGACAGAAGTTGCAAACTTGTTTGGCAAACTCTGTCACCTTGAATAGCAAACCACAATACAGTTTTGTGGGGGGAAATTTCAATCATCGGTTCATCCGCACATATACAGAAGAAAATTCAAAATCCAACATGAACTGTAGAAAATTGATTGAGAATAATATATTGTACATGTACATGTTTGGTTTAGGCGACGAGAGAAGGTTGTTGGCTGCCGTTGGAGGATTACTGGCGCAGCAATGGTGCGGCGATGGTGGAGCGATGATAATGTTGTCAATAATGGAGGAAATAGATGTTTTGAAAGGCCCCTACATAAACGACGAGGCTGCTAGGGTTTTTGGACAGTAGATATGATGGTCAATTTGGGGAGAAAAAAAAAAGCAAGGGCATTTACGGTATTAAAAAAGTTTCATTAATTGGACGGAAGAGCTTAAGGGGCAATCTAAAAGCCCAAAGCATCAACGCAGGAGCTTCTGATTTTAGCTTTAGAGAAAGTGGGAACTCTTAAAATTGCTTTTTATTCCTTTTACCAAAGATTAAATTTACCTTGGGCATTGATTTTGGACTCCAAAAAGCACTGCTAAATTGGACCCAAATATGTTGAAGTTATACTTTTTCATAACAAATATAACATTGGCATTGGCATTTACATTGAAGATGGTCTTAGAGAGTTTTTTTACACTTAAATATCAAATTTGGAGTTGATACATCAATTTAGTATCGTATTAGAGCTGCTCTAAGTGAATATATATATATATATATATATATATATATATTAAAAATCACTTATGGTACGAAACAAAGTAGCCTAATTAACATGATAATGTAATACCAAAGTTGTAATTAATGTCCTAAATATAATTACTGCATGCTGTAGTATCATTAGTGTATTCTTTTACTTAGCTTCAATATATTACTAATCTAGCTAAGGGATCTGTGTAAATTAAAGAAAAAGTATGATCTGGATTTTCGGGCAATTGGGGAGAAACAAAGTTAATGTAAAGATCCAACTAAGAATTCCAATTAAGTAATACTATCTCTCAATTTCTTTTTCTGTTTCTCTTCTTCTTCTAATTCTTTTTTTTTTTTTCTTTTCTTTTCTCCTCACAACAATCTGTAAGAAGGCATAGTAAATGTATATAACACATATTCGCTGGCTGGCAGAAAGTTGAAGAGTCAAGTTCAAGTAGTCTGGCTCCCCGTTCGATCGGATCCTAGCATATGAAATATGGTCATATATATGTATATATATATATATTAGATATAATATATTACATTTATAAATATTATTTATATATATTTATATTAATATATACAAAACAAAAGAATCTTTACAGCATAGTAGCATCCTCGTGATTAACACACATCACGTTAAGGAAGCACAAAACGCACAAACTAGTCCTCACACTCATAGAAAAAGAGATTATCCTAAATATGATTATAATGATTATATAGATATGCGAAGCCCTTTTTGTTCCTTTCTTTTTCGTCATTGCACGAGTGGGTTTTTGTGGAGTATAAAAGTGGTAGGCTTATATGTTCTCTCCTCTCTCTCTCTCTCCTCACACACACAAACACATAAAGTGGGGGAAGGTAGTCCAAAGCACGGTCCCTTCCCTTCCATAAAGAGCTCAAGCTATAGTCAAACTTAATTAGATAATAAGTTTCTAATCTCTAAATTAAGTACCACTCTTAATCGTTTCCATTAAATTAAGTTGTAAAAAGAAATAGCATAGATATAAAGTCATGCGCCACCATGGATATCACCCCCACCACCTTCTCCACCACTTTCTTCTTCAAGAAGTTAAAAAAAAAAGGAAAGGAAAAGAGCCTATAATGGGAACTACTAAGCTACATTATATGTTTGTGCTAATTAATCAGCTAGTGCTTTTGGCATATTATAGAATTATTGGCTAGCTACATTCCTAAAGACAACAAGTCTTCTCAAAATATAAGTATTGAAATCTTTGGTTTCGCATATCAATCTTAACAAATCACTTACCTGTTTAAGTGCATGAGCAATATTGAGGATCACCATTATTACATACTTTCTTTCTTGAAATTAATTACGACCATTATTATTATTTAGATATTTTAAGTGAAATCTTGGCGACCTAATTGTTTTATTTTATACGAGTGTATTATTAAATCAGGAACCACCCCCTTGCTACCACACATTCTTTTATGCAATTGGGATTTTTCAATTTGTTTCAATTGTTTTTTTGTTACATGTGATCGTATATAGATTGAAGAAATTAATTTTTTAGCAAAGTAATAAAGTTTTTTGTGGACCCTTTAGAATTTTAAAAAAGATATTCCTTGATGTAGTATTAGCCTTACGGCATTTGTTCCAAATGGGTAATGCAATTACCAGCTCACCCCCATGTGGCCTCAAGATTTTCATCCTGGCCTCTTATTAAGTTGGTTGTATTTTTAGTGACTAACATTGCTTATTTGTGTTCGTAATACTCATCATTCCAAGTTTGTAATTATTTGCCCGCAAATATTATATCTTCATCACATTATGCCTTGATATAAATCCAACCGAGAATGAGAGACCATTGCAGGAAATGAGAGCCAACTCATCATAACAACTAACATAAACTCGATCAAGAAGTTAATTAGTACTAGATTAACATGTTGAGCAAATCTTATTAACTTTTCTGTAAGTCATTTCGACATTGACTAGATTTGCCGAAAAATATTGACGTAAACCCCAAAAGAAAAGGCGATTACGTGAAGTTTGGCTAGCTAATTTAGTAAGCTGATAATTAGAATGTAAACCTAGAAAAATGCTTAATATCTTGTTTGACTAATGTAAGAGAAGATCTAAGCAAAATCTCGTCAACCAATCCTTTTAACGAGCAAGATTTTGTTTCGAAAAGGTCTTGATAACCTTGAGATTTGGATGTCTTTGAGATAATAATCTTAGACCAGCCAGATTAATAAAAAAAAGGCAGGATTAAATGTGTCAAATCTAAGCATAACGTATAGATTGATCATCATATTTTTGAACGCTATAGTTTGAATATTAGTCTACTACTATTGCAAGGCTAAGCAAACATTTATGGTTTAATTATATCTAAAGTAATGCACTGATCAAAATAAGTTGAGAGAATTTTCGGATTAAGACTAGAACTACTTAATGTAGCAAACCAAAAATAGTTTTTTGATTGGTTTTCATTTTGTTAGGAGTAGATGCTTGCCCTCCGGTGGGCTGGGGAAGTGGGCAAGTCCAGTTCGAAGAATTTAATTAGTCCAGCGTTTCCGTACCACTACAAAAACTAGACTTTTAATTATAACAATTTTTAGCAAAATTTTAAGTTATAACATTTTGTTATGACTAATATGCATTTAATTACTACTTTTAATTGAGTTTTTATTGTGATTAAAACTTTTAACTACGAGATTTTTAGTTATGGAATATTATATGGCTAAAAACTTTGTGTTTAAAAGTTTTAGTCACAACAAAAATTCAATTAACAGTTGTGATTAAATGCATATAAGTCACAATTTTTTGTTATGACTAAAAGTTTTGTTGAAAATTGTTATGACTAAAAGTCTAATTTTTTATAGTGTATGGCTACCTTGTTACGACTTCATCCTAATCGAGGACTTGGCCCACCATGGTTTGTACTAATAAAACCTCCAAAATTAATTTGTGGTTCTAGTACATAAGGGATGATCAATGGTTTGATTTGGCACTAGTGGTAAATAATGAGTGATCAATGGTCCGATGTTGTAGGTCAAACCAATTACCAGATCGTGTAGTGAGCAGAGCAATGCTAAGGATTTCAACTTTAATTTTAACTTTTTGATGCTAATTTAGAATAACAGTTGTCTTTTTTCACCGTTAGTCATAATTTTTTAATAATAAGTTGTGATACTTTTTTAAATACTCACCGACAAAAAATAACAACTCACATACTTTGTAGATAAGTTGGAATTAGAGATTAGGTCTCAAAAATTTGTCCAATAATGTAGGAAAACAAACTTTCACTTGCCGGCACCTTCTCTTTATTATCTCTTCTTTTGGAAATATATGTTACCTCCCAAATGATCGATAGATAGAAATTTCCTTGCGCACAAGCACCTATGTTCCCCACAAGTATTTGCTACACTAGACTTCTTATCTACAAATGAAGAAGTGTTTACAAGGATTGATCTGGGAATCAATTACAGTAGAAGATTTTACTTAATAACATGAAAATTATAAAAAACCTCCATTCTGTGCAGTGTTAAAAAAAAAAACATATTCTACTCAACTAAGGAAAAAAAAATTGAAGTAACTTTCAACTTTGAAGATTTTTTTTCATATAATTTAATTTTTGATTAGGCGAGGGGTATCTCTTTGAAAAATTGTATATATTATAATGAATCCGAAAAATTGTTTCTTTCATCATCCCTTTTCCCTTCTATCTTTTCCATCCAATGATTTCCCATTCTCATTGGCGCAAACTCACACCAAACTAGGAGTATTCACATATTGTATTTTCAGATTTGGCATCAATATCTGTAATCTAATTTGTATATATTAGATTAGAAAAATCCAATCTGATATCAATTTGTAAATATCCTTAATTTAATCCAATCCAAAAACAATGAATGTTGCATATTGATTCTATGAATTAAAGGATTGGGCCTTTAAATTTATTGGAAAAAACTAAAAATTAAAATGAACATAATATAACTCAACATAATTCAATAAAATTCAGCATATTACAACCAAATTGAATATAAACCGTTGATAATATATGAAATTGTATCATTTTTAAAACATTAAGGCAAACAAACATAATAAACTTTAGACATTAATAAATATAATGAGTAAATGATATTGGACTTTGTAATTGGACTAAGCTTATTATTTTTTTCTTTTAAGCGTATAAACTTTAGACACAATGCTATTGGTGTATAGGTTAATATATTTATTTACAAAAATATTATATATTTACGTATATGCAATTTATATAATATATATATAGTTTAGATTTATAGATTATATAGATTGGAAGATGTTTAATCTATAATTCAATTTGTACTTATCAAATTGGAAAAATTTTAATCCAAAACCATTCCATATTTTCATAATCCAATCCCATATGATTGGATTAGATTGAATGAATTAAATATATTTGTGGATTCCATAAATACCCCAACACCAAAGTGATCTAAAGCAAGAGATAACCTTGGACAATTGGCAGCAGAGAGATAGTGTGTCAAATAAATAAAAAGATCACATGAAGAGAGAAGGAATAAAAAAAAAAAAAGACTGCTTCTCAACTAGGTTGGTATCCACTAGCAATATCATCCTCTATCAAATGGTCAACTCGATGACATTAATACGAAAAGAAGCTTACAATAATGTCAAAGAAAAGGGGAAAAACCCCAAAGGAAAGCAAAATCCAAAGACCAAAGAAAATAAAAATAAGACTAAAATTCGACATAGCCAATTTCAGAGGATAAGTCAGATTTGTACTTTAAAAGGAGAGCCACAAATATATCTTGGTTAAAACCCAATAGGAAAAAGATTAGAGAGAATAATTAGAGTACACATCTGCTCAAAGAGTAAGCTAATTATAGAATAAGTACAGGAAAGTGTAAGCTAATTACAGAATAAGTATAGGAAAAACTCGCCACGTCCATATAAGTGATACTATTGCATAAACTAGGACCACTGAACCACCCAGAACAATCTTCCAAGTCAAACCACATGGGAAGCAAGTTTGACAGCGATACAATCTCCTTCACGTGAAATTTGAGAAGTCCAACAGGAAATTCCATCCAAGTAACAGACTGCACGCTTCCAACCAGAGATAAACCGCCAAGGAACTCTTTTATTATTAAAAAGCAACAAATCAATAACATACGTGTAACCATATTCATGCCAAAGGCAAATCCGATTAAAGCAATTATCAAAATCAATAGCGTTAATAACTCCCATCAAATTAGCTTCAAAAGCATGTAGAATTCCTAAAGGTTTGGCAAAGTACCCTTTGCTAAAGCCTTAAGAAGATTTGAAGATCCCACTGTATCCAGCAAATCTCAGAGAACCGTTAGTTGCATCATCAGCATTGATTTTAATCCATCCCGATATGAGGACATGCCACTGCACTTCAATGATTCTAGGCACTCAAGTCACTCTATTCTTCACGATGAATGACAAGTCAAATGATGAATGTTCATATTGCCATTTGGGGACAAAAATAACACCACCATTTCTACCATGCACTTGGCAGCTCAACTCCGGCAAGTGTTGACTGGAGAACGTCGACTAGCCAGATCAACTGGAGATGGTGAGTTGATTGGAGGCGATAATTGATTGGGGACCAAGGGGCTCGGTTAGAATAAATTAGGAATGGGTCATCCTTAGATCCCACGAAGATCAAATTAACCAAATATGCAAACAAACGCAAAATCATGCAAATCTTCAAGAAGAAGTAACCTTAGGCTAAATTAAAAAAAAATAAGCAAATGGAAAAATCATCTAGAAGCAAATGAGGTAATTAACATTTGTTTGGTCAACTTAGAATCAACTCCAAAATTAGAATATTAGGAGGCTTAATTCGCCCCTATTAATATGGGATTGATCTGATGACTTTGACATATTGTATTTTACTGTCTCTCTTTAAACCCCTCCTCTTTCTCTCTCACTTTTTGTCATCTCAAATATTGTACTATTTTTCTATATAGTGAAACCCTAAGACGCTATAGTGGATGTAGCCTTTATTCTAGAGACGAACCACTATAAATACTTATGTCTATTTATTTTGTTGCACCTCTACACTTTGCTCTTGTTGCAAGTCGACTCGAGACCAATCAGTTAGCTTTCACTTGATCGACTTCTAGAAGTAGGTATTGGTTCTTAAATAAATCTAATTGTAGAATTCACCCTCTATATTGCCCAAGTCAAGAAACTTTGTCTCTTCAATATAAGATCCAAAGCAAAACAAAGGCTTGATGCACAAAAATGTTGGGTCTTCCATTTTATAACTAGTAAGTGTAAAGAATAATGTTAGAAACACCAATCCTAATTCTAACTTTTGTACTAATGATTTGTCATCTTTTTAATAACAAATGCAACCTTTTATTGTGAATCGATATGAAACCTTTAAACACGAACCAATAAAAAAAAATGGCAACTCAAACATTGTTACAAAAATTAAAATTAGAGTTAACTTCTCTAATATAAAATAAAAAAAAAATCTTATATTTTTTTCCTAATATAAAAACTAAGGGAAGGAATTTGAAGGATTTGTTATAATTTTTGTATAAGGGTACTCTTGAGGAGGGGAAAGAGTAGGAGAGCTAGATTATAATAATTACTCGTAGCATATAGTCCTAATTTTATTAGTGCATCAAAGGGATCGTAGGTGCTCTATCAAAGTATCAGGTGAGATAGCCATAATGATTTGTCATGGTTTTAATGAAAAAATATAATAAATGTTTAGGTCGCTAGTTTGAGTTGTGTTGATTTAAACTTTTTTATTCAAACTAAAAATTTTAAATTGTATGATTTTAATTACAATCTGAATTGTGCAGTTAAAGTACAAATTTAAACAGGAAATAAAACTCAAATTTGTGGAGAGCAGAGTTAATAAACTGATTTTTTCCATTCAAAATGGTTTGAATCGCTAAGAGGAGTGGGAAATCTAAAAAATGTTATTACTCACAACGGGGTTGTTGCCCCATTACTCACAATGGAGTGGGCTCGGGAAAAAACTCTAAATTGGGCACTTTGAACTGTCCAAATAATCTGGATTATTACATGGTCAAAAGCCAATTTCAGCTGTGCTTACCACTGAGACAAAGTTGAATTGTCCAAAATAGTAAATTAAATGGGCGATAGCTTTCTAAAAATAAGTATACAATTGAAAAATGATCAAAGTTCACTTGGAACAAAAAATTCAATAGATCCCTTGGGATCCACGGCGTTTGTCCATATATATAGTTTCTTGATCCAACTAAAGTAGTAACACTCTCATTTTTGTTTTTTCTTTTTTAAATATTCAATAAAAGAGTGATTGTATGAGTTTCCAATATTTCTTTTACTCGTACAAATAAAACCTAAATGAATACAATAGTGTTACCCAGCAAATCAAATCTGTGATAACTTAGTATCATTTGGTTTCTGTTCTCCTTGGGGTTGATCTACGCTTTGGATCCACTTTAATTTGCAATTTGAAATCAATATAGCTAATAGAAATTATTGGGGTTGTATAGCTTCTTCTAGTGCTCTCCCCTTGCTAATGTCAAAAGTGAAAAAATTTTTGGATTCTAATCTCTGATATATACCTCCATTTAGATGTTGGCTATGGTCTAGCTAAACAAGAACTGCTAGTTGGCATCCACCTTCTAAGAAAATCAATTTGAACATTTGCACAAAAAGGAAAAAAAACACTCGATTAATCTTTGAGTCCCTATGTCTAAGCCTTTCGGCCGCATGCACACGATTCTACAATTAAGATGAATATCTATACAGCATGAATATGACTTGCATTTGGGCTTTTATCCTATAAAATTAAAGTCTTCTCTAAGCTTTGCCTTTCTTATGCGTAATTGTCTTCTTGCAAATTTACTATTTCGTCGGGGTTTTACTTAATGACACGCATTTTAGTATGTGACTTAGTGCATGTTGACGTAAAAATCAACCAGCTGCAGTTTCCATTTGACTTAAAATGGATTAACATACTTTTGAGACACTTATTTTTTTTAGGTAAGTACACCCAAATTCGATATACCTATCATAAGTCGGTCCAAATTGCTTCTTGGCCACTTTCTATATATGAACGGTCTTATTGGAAATGGCTTTTCATCTTTAATAAGGCTAGTCCAAATAATGGTTGACATTTTTCACACAAGATTTGTGGTCAAGAGTCGTATGCCATTGATGAGACAAGATACGGGATAAAAAATTAAAAAAAAAAGAGGTTATGGTTAATAATCTTGAAAATATTTTAAAGATGTACATGACCATATATTTTGTGCTTCACTTTTGAAAAAAAAAAAATCCCTGCTGGTTATGAAGGAGCACTATGTTTTTATTCTCTTGAGTGACATGCTGACACACTAACGTATAAATGAACTAAGTCAATCAATACAGGAAAAATTTTTGCTTGCTAATTACAAGGGTAGCTAGGGAGATCATGACATGATCATGTAACAAAAGAAAAAAAAATTAAAAAAAATGACTTTGCCCAGGATTGCACTAGACAATTTTGGTTGCATGGCTTGGTTGGATATCACTAAATAAATAAATAAATAAAAACACGATATATGATCATGTGCTCAATATTCAACATGGGAAAAAAATATATATAATGGTGATGTTTCCTGTTGTGATGTGAGAGTTCATTTGTACAGGAATATGAAAATGAAAAAACCAATAACCCCTCTATCTGGATAAAATGTAAAGTGTACACTTCTTTTGTTTTATGGGGATTTATTTTTTTGGAGGAACATGAGATTGGGATGACAAGGCAAACAACTTGTTTGTATCCAAACAGGGCTCGCCACAATACCGATAAAAACAAGTGGCTAAGTGGGTAGTGCACTCCATGACCACCTTAATCAAGATTTTTGTTTGATGCCCATATCTCAGTTTTTACATATAGCGGCCATTTAGTGTATTGGATAAAATAGCATTGGATATGATAGTCTTATAAGATTGGATTGGATTAGATTGTATTAAAATGGATAAGATAAATTTTTAGGTAATTCAATCCTATGGTTGGTATTGTATTATTAAAATGGGGGCCTTTTGTAAAAAATTTTTAAATTTGGGTCAAATTGTAATTTTTTTAAATTAAATACACAAATATAATTATTTAAAATTTTTGTCACATAAAAATTATATTTTGACCCCTCATTTTTTAAAAAAATTATAATTTGGCCTTAATTTTATAAATTTTTTCAAATAAGTGTTTGAAAATTTTCACAATACACAAAGAATATGTTTAATTTCATGCTTTAGCAAGTAATTGCCTAATCTCCTTCCAAGGGGGATTCAAGCATAGATTGGATAAACTCTTATCCAATCCAATCCTTTAAAGTTTTTTACCAAACAAATTATTAAGATCAAGTACAATCCAATCCTTCTAAATTCTGCATACCAAACATGTTGATATAGAACTCTACTTCTTTCTCTCACTTAAATCGACTCTACTAAAAATAATAAACTAGACTTTATCCATGTATGGCAATTGATTTGATGATTTTCACGATAGGCAATATAGGATTGATTATAGGACTCTATTTTGACACATTTTTTTTTGAAACATGAGTATTTATGATATGTACCTTATACAAGACCACTTAGCAAGGTTCATCCATAGATTGGCAAAGTGCTAAATCTTGTAATGGATCGTTGAAAATAGGATTCGATTTGTCGGCATTTTTTGCTTTTAAGAACTTTAAGTGAAATAGTGGTGTACAAATCATTTCCCTTATTCACACATGTACTGAAACGGCCCAAATGATTCTGTATACTGTCTAGACTAATAATTTAAAGTCTAGGGATCTCCTTTTACTAAATTCAGCCCAAACCATATCACAAACCCCATTTGGAAAAGCTACAAAAGAGAGGGGCAACGTGTAACTTCCACAAGCCAAGCTAGAAACCGAGCTATCTTTGGTTGTACCAAAATTGCAAATCCAATTTTCATAGAAGTTTTTGAATTATTATTGTTGTGATAATTTGATCATTGAATGTTGTTCTTCATTACCTTACATTTTTTTTTTTTTGACACTTTTGGTCTCTAACTCTAAAACTATAGATGAATTTTAGGAATTTGACAAATGTATTCGCATTCTCGTCAGGTGACAATTAAAGGTTTCAAAAAAGTTATATCAG
This sequence comes from Artocarpus hirsutus, assembly GCA_946598075.1. Lineage (NCBI taxonomy): Eukaryota > Viridiplantae > Streptophyta > Magnoliopsida > Rosales > Moraceae > Artocarpus > Artocarpus hirsutus. Next base: position 58,640 of record CAMOHE010049604.1, on the reverse strand, counting down.
GTGAAAATGCTTTTAATTTCAAGGTTATTAAAGGTAATGAAGAGAATATTTTAACTTATGAAAATTGTTAAAATCAAAAGCTATGGTGTAATAAAAATTCATTGTTCATTGTAGGGCTAGGAGACTAAAAACTATTAGGAAAAAGTATTTAATTTAGGAGAATAATGTGCAACTAAAAAAAAAAGATTTAAGAACTAAATCATCATTGGCATTTTGAGACAAGTATTTCAATTAATAAAGGTAACACCAAGTCGTTTATTTATTGATGATCAGGTGAAGTACAAGTGCCTTTCCGCATTGGTATTTTTTTCAGACATGAGGATAGAAGATTTTTAGTCTAGACTTCGACATTGAAATAACTTTTTAAAATTGGAATTTTTCTGATGCCTTGGAGTTTGAGGACTTAATTTGGACTTGTAATTGTACCTATTTTATTAGGTTGTTTGCGTATGTGTTAGTGGAATCAAGTTAAGCTTCATAAACTTTAGTTTTGTATTTGGATCATTCCTTGGTGTATGATTATATGTGGAATTGAAAGGACCTTTTTGAAATTTGATTTTGGAATTTGGATTTGAAATTTGATTTTGGACCTGTGGCTGAGCCTATTTTTTGTAACTAGATTACCTAAGTATCTCGATGGATTATATACATTACGTAGTTCTTAAACTTTAAGTTTAGATTTAAGAATTGTGATTGCGTCTAGTTTTTATTACTAGGTAACCTATGTTTCAAATGGTGACAAGCCTAGGTAGTTCTCAAGTTTGAATTTGGATTTGAAACTTATGTCTACGCCTCATTTTGTGACTAGATTGCTTATGTATCCGGATGGAGTTAAGCAAATGTAGTGCTTAAGCATTGAATTTTTGTTTACTTGATCAGCATCTTTGTTTGCTCAATCCTTTATTTTGTTGGTACCAGCAAACTTGGTTGGTAGTTTTCAAATTCACACTATTATTCAAGTCTTGAAGATAATCCCTCAACTAAAAGAGAGATTTTTTTTTTTTTATAGAATCACGATGTTATTAACAAATTGGAATTAGGATGTTGTAATTAAATTAATGATAAAGTATTTATTAAATCTTTTTCTGTGTCTTACAAGTTATATAATTAATATATTATTAAGTTAATAATACATAATGATATTTATTTTTTAAGTCTTCAAGTAGTAATGAAATTTTCCTTTTTTGGTGATAGGTAATTAAATTAATGAAATAGTGTTTATTAAGTCTTTTTTTTTTCTGTCTTATAGGTTATATAATTGATATATTATTAAGTTAATGATATATAATAATAATGATATTTAATGACATTTATTTTTTAAGACTTCAAGTAATAATGTTATTGATTGGTAATACAAACAATATTACATTAAGTTAATGATATTCTTTTTTTATTGCTTAATGATATTTGTTTTTTATTACTTCTTTTTTTTTTTAAATTCTATTGTAAGTAATTTAATGATATAGATATTTTTTGTTGTTGTTTAAGTTACATTGTAATTAATTAAGTATATATGTATTTCTTTAATATCAATTTTTTAATGACTAAACTATGAAAAAAATAAAGAGATTTGTTAAAAAATAAATAAATACATGATAAAGTCTACTTACAGGGTATTTTTAGATTCTCAATATATATAATTTGAAAAAGTGACATATAAGTGATATTTGTAAAACGAAAACAAATTTTAATTCACTTTTTAAAAAAGAGTCATGTTGTTGTGTAATTTTTACTAGAAAATATACTAATTTATTCAATTCTCTTAGTGGTCTAGGCCTTCTTGAAGGTTGGTGGGCGTATCACAAATTTTTGGGTTGTGGTAATCTGGCAGATTACTTTTCTGCAACCTGTCAGACTACCAGAATTATTTGGATGTTTTTACGCTATTTTGAAGCCTCTTTGACCTGTTGGACATTGTTAGGTCTCTTAAGCAGTGCTGCACCTGGGCAAGCTGCAGAAAGTAACCTGATAGTTTACCAGGCAAGTTTAAAATATGTTAGATGAGTTAGGCATTAAAGATGAGGAGATATCGACGACCAATATTGACTTGTTAAATGAGAGTTACATAGTAAAGATGAAAAGAAATATGTATACAATCTCTTAAATGAGAGGACAGATAAAAAAGCCCTAAGTGGGAGTGTAAACATGAAACAAAACTTAAAAGTTATAAAATCTCATTTTTGCCTACAAGTGACCTATGTACAAATCACGTAAGTTTAATTCTATCTATTTAAACGAAAAATCGGAGGTTCATAGGGTAAAATGAAAAGTTTTGAAAGTTTAAAAGGTCAAGTTGTGATTTTTAAAGTTTAGATAAACAAAGTAAAAAAGACCCTAAAGTTTAAGCACTATTAGTATTAATTTATATTAAAAATAGTCCTGCTCCTATATCATAGGCTTATATATATACATATTAAACAAATTTGACTATTTGGGCTTTCTGTTGAACGTTTCAATCGGACCTCATTTCCCACAGGAAGTGATGTATGAATGCGGTTTTCTTTGTTTTAAAAATTTTGTTCACGTAATTGTTGTCTAACATGTGCTTGCATTTGCCTTTTGTATCGTGCTGTTCTGTGTGACAAGGAATGTCAGACATCTTATGACATAGGAATATCACGTCCAGATTAGACCTTAGGACGTAGGAATGTCAGATACCTAATGCTTGTTTGTTAGACTATTTTATGTGTTTTTCACTGCTTTTTCCATCCTTTTGGTACAATTAATTTGGCTCTTGTTCATTGGAATGATGATCGTCAATTCATATCAATATGTGGTTTTCTGACAAATCTAATGAAGGTAAGCATTGTTGCTTATATTTGCCTTTTCTTTCACCATCTTATTGGCATCTTCATCCCGTGGCCTATGTTTCTTTCTGCGCATGGTTCTTGTTTGCAGTTTCCAGAGTTGGAAGTGGATCTTCATGCAAGGTCGTATTGTT
>CAMOHE010049604.1:34530-55679 GCA_946598075.1 Artocarpus hirsutus | reverse complement strand
ATATTTGTAAAACGAAAACAAATTTTAATTCACTTTTTAAAAAAGAGTAGCGTTGTGTAATTTTTACTAGAAAATATACTAATTTATTCAATTCTCTTAGTGGTCTAGGCCTTCTTGAAGGTTGGTGGGCGTATCACAAATTTTTGGGTTGTGGTAATCTGGCAGATTACTTTTCTGCAACCTGTCAGACTACCAGAATTATTTGGATGTTTTTACGCTATTTTGAAGCCTCTTTGACCTGTTGGACATTGTTAGGTCTCTTAAGCAGTGCTGCACCTGGGCAAGCTGCAGAAAGTAACCTGATAGTTTACCAGGCAAGTTTAAAATATGTTAAATGAGTTAGGCATTAAAGATGAGGAGATATCGACGACCAATATTGACTTGTTAAATGAGAGGACAGATAAAAAAGCCCTAAGTGGGAGTCTAAACATGAAACAAAACTTGAAAGTTATAAAATCTCATTTTTGCCTACAAGTGACCCATGTACAAATCACGTAAGTTTAATTTTGTCTATTTGAACGAAAAATCCGAGGTTCATAGGGTAAAATGAAAAGTTTTGAAAGTTTAAAAGGTCAAGCTGTGATTTTTAAAGTTTAGATAAACAAAGTAAAAAAGACCCTAAAGTTTAAAGACTATTAGTATTAATTTATATTAAAAATAGTCCTGCTCCTGTATCATAGGCTTATATATATATACATATTAAACAAATTTGACTATTTGGGCTTTCTGTTGGACGTTTCAATCGGACCTCATTTCCCACAGGAAGTGATGTATGAATGCGGTTTTCTTTGTTTTAAAAATATTGTTCACGTAATTGTTGTCTAACATGTGCTTGCATTTGCCTTTTGTATTGTGCTGTTCTGTGTGACAAGGAATGTCAGATATCTTATGACATAGGAATATCACGTCCAGATTAGACCTTAGGACGTAGGAATGTCAGATACCTTATGCTTGTTTGTTAGACTATTTTATGTGTTTTTCACTGCTTTTTCCTTCCTTTTGGTACAATTATAGGGTGTTTGGGAGAGTGGTGGGAACCAGTGGTGAGAACCACTTTTACTGTAGCATGTGAGAACTTTTTACTGTAGCAAATTTGATTTTTGTTACTGTAGCATGTGAGAACTTTTTACTGTTCATAACTGAGATTGTGGTGAGAACCACCAAAACAAACGGGGCCTTAATTTGGCTCTTGTTCATTGGAATGATGATACGTCAATTCATATCAATATGTGGTTTTCTGACAAATCTAATGAAGGTAAGCATTGTTGCTTATATTTGCCTTTTCTTTCACCATCTTATTGGCATCTTCATCCCGTGGCCTATGTTTCTTTCTGCGCATGGTTCTTGTTTGCAGTTTCCAGAGTTGGAAGTGGATCTTCATGCAAGGTCGTATTGTTTGCTTTTTTTTATATTGTGATTTTAAGAAAATATTTTCTTGATTTTTGGTTGCATGTTGTTGCCATTTGGTTTTGCTTTTGCTTTGGATATGCTTGATATTAAGATAGTGCTTTGTTTACATTTGCACTGATTGTTTTTTTGTTTTTTTGGGGCAACTTTTGTGTAAAATTTTTTTTAAAAAAAAAAAGATTTTGATAATATGTTTTTTTCTTAAAATTTGACTATATTTTAAGATAATCTTTGATTTCCGCTTTAGCATTTGCCATATTTCACTCTAACGATCTATGTTGATGACCAAAGATATTTGACATTTTTTTAAAATAAAAACAAAATAATCAGATAAATTATGCTCTGATACCTTTTAGGCTTTGTTTTGGTCTAGAGAGGGTTATTATTTCTTTGTTTTAGAAAAAATATAGGATAATCTACTTAGAAATAGTTGAACATTTTTTTAGAATTGAATTTGTAAGAGCTTAGCTCTAGGTAGTGCGAGGGTCACTCGAATGCCCTCTAATCTTTTTTCTGTTTCATTTTCCAAATTTCAACAAGGGAATAGTCCTCTGATCCATCCAATATCGTGATTTCTCTATTAATTTTCACTGTCATACCCACTAGGGATGCTAGATGGTTATGCCCTAGATGATCTATATATATATATATATATATATTATTAGGGAAAAAAAGGAAGTTAACTAACAAAGTTAAAGCCAAGAGCAGAACAAGTCCACATTCAAGAGAACAAAGGAAAATGTCACAATAAAGCTCCCAAATTTGACAAAAATAAACGAAAGCGAACATCCTTAAACCTCCTTGGGATTGAGAATCCCACAAAGCAGCCAAGAATTTTACAATCTCAAAGGAACACTTTTTCCTCGCAAAAATCATGACAACTCTTATTTCTTCCTAACAATAACACCCAAACAAAAACCAAAACGCAAATGAAAGTGTTTAGGAACGTAACAGTAACTGAGTTAAAATAAAACACATGTAAGAATTTTATATTGTAGTAGTTGAAATTTTTATGTTACAACGTGGTCCCAAACGCTCTCAAAATTTTCTATCTTGGACTGCAACTCATAAAAGAATATCCAACGACAAAACATCAATATTCTTCTTCCAGGCTAAATTCATTCATATCTTGGTAGCACGTTTCAATCCAATAATTTCAAAACAACAACACCTTAAAAAAAAGGCCAACCACACACTATGATGAATAACATGATCCGTTAAATTCCCTGCAGAGGAACAAAACAACATATAAAGAGACAGCCTTTTCCAGATAATATTAAAAGCAATGCATTAATAAGTGAGTTGTTCGAATATGAAGTGACCCCATAAGATCCTAAATTCGTAATAACTTCAGTCTATATGGCTTCTTGGTTTCTTCCGCACAATTGATGAGAGCAGTTATCTTTACAAACACAACCCTCAGGTCAGGATGACAAGTTAAAGATAAACTGATAAACATTCACCAACAACAATGTGTGAAAAGAAAACTTTTCGAGTCAAAATAAAAAATAAGCCTTTCAACAAGAAGAGGTAGGTGCTTCAGAAGAGACCACCCACTTTCGAAATCGATATAATAAAACATGTGTACTCATCAAAAGCACTATGATGATGATGAGGCCTCTGATCTTGGCCTTGTATAACCGAGACTGATTAGCTTCTGCACCAACAACTTCTCAGCCTCTGCCTAAAAATCCATAGAGTCCAACCCAAAAAAAAAAAAAAAACAAAAAAAACAAAAAAGAAGATAAATGAGGAACAAGATTTTTATTTTTTTAAGTAAAAAATCTTTATTAAAGCCTATTAATAAAGAAGGGCTAAAGTGTATGAGTGCATAACTTAAATCAATCCAATAGAGAATGAAAAAAAGAAAAAAATAATAATAATTGCACAGCATTATCAGTGAAACAAAACCAAATATGAAAAAATATTTTACAGATTCGCAATTGAACTTCTATGAAGATGAGAAAGAAAAATTGGACCTCGAGCAAAGGAGAGTTCTTGTGGATATTGGAAGCCAGAATTACATGGGGACCACCATTTAACACTGCCATTAAAACATATAAAGTAATTTGATAGGTTGTGTCAATTTTAGACGATGAAGATGATTAGTTATTAAAAAAAAAAATCAAAATACCTAGTCAGCGACCAATGCCTGATGCTGTACTATCAGACGCCCCGCCAAGCACACAACTCACACTTACTCCATTATTCCTCTTTATTATTTCCAAATTTCCAACCCATAAGTCAAATTAATAATTAAAAAATACTCAATTAGGGTTTCAGAATTTTTTAAAAAAAATCTCAATTTAGGGTTAGGATTTAATTTTTTTTTTTTTTAAACATGGGCTTAGATTTAGGGTGTCCAAAGTTTTAATCGATAAAATTTTTAATTCCACATTTTCAATCGATTGACTAGTTAATTAAAAAAAAATAATCAGTTTGTTCACAGGTTGGGGAGGCGCTGCTGCATAGAAATGCCCAAATTTTGCGGAGTTGCAACCAATCCAAGCATATATCTGAAGAAAAAAAAATCCATTTTTACTTTCCTTCTTAGGAGAAAGAAATCAGGAAAAGAAGAGTTGGTGAAGTTAAATGATTTCAAAGTGGACGATGACATCATTGACGGACTCGCTAAAACAAGTCACTGGTACGGCGTTGTTTGGCTGTTCCTTGTCATTGGAAATTTGTGCTGAGCTAAGAGCTGATTTCAGAGCTTCCATCTCTCTACTATCTACTTTTGAAATTTTCGTTTGGTTCTATAATTAAACATAAAAAATTGTTTTGAAAAATGAATTCTATTTCGGATTAAGAATATAGTAAAATATCAAATTTTGAGTAATAAGAGATGATTTTAGGATGAGAAACAAAGGAGACTGAGGGCCTATTTATAGAATGCCTAAGGCACATCTCCTCGTATATAAACAATGTGAGACTCCCAGAAATAGGGTATAATACAACATAATAATATTCATGTTAAATTGAGGAATCTTGTAATCAAAATATTATCCCTTATCTAATTTCAATAGTTATTGGAAGCCCTCATTCAATTTTCAACCAAATAGAAATAGACGAAATGGTAGAAAATGATTAAGAAAAATGGGCAGAGAGACGGCTGGGGAGACTCCAAAGTTTATTCAAACTTAGAGTTGAGGGGATTCTCCAATTTTATTGTAGGATTTTTATTTTTAAAGCTAGAGCAGAATTCTAGCGGAAAGAATGACCAAAGTCTTTTCCATAACATCGTATCGAAATATAATAAATATATTTTCCAAAACAAAAGAAGAAATAGGATTTCCCAAGATAAATAAAACCAATAATGAGACAAAAACACTATGTCTTCCAAACCACCCAACTGAGAATCCATGTTCGGTAAAACAATACGGGAATACACAAATCTATTACGGATGTAATTTTAAATGCTGGAGATTTTCCACCAGATTTGAGCTTTTCCCATTATAATAGCAAATTGACGTATGCAGATTCAACAGATTAAATTAGGGTTTGTAAAAATTCAAATGTTTTCCACAACCACGAAATCAGTAGCGGTGGGGTAAATATAATCATAAACAAAATCAAAGCAGAACGTAGAACAATCGGAATTCAAGGAGTATAAAAAGATCACAGAAGGAAATATAGAAAGCAAACCTGGAAAGCTTAGCAGGGGAACAAAGCCGAGAAGCTCATTACTGCATCTTAAGCAAGAAAACAAAATCCAATTCAGAGTATGAGCCACTAAAGCACCAAAACGGACATAAATTTACAAGATCAAAAATAGTAAAAGAACCCATTTTGCAGATTATAAAAACCACAATACGATCAATGAGCTAAAATTTTCATTCCAAAGAAACCCATTTTGAGATTTGTAAAATCTACGAAAGAATTTTCATCCCATCGTAGAAGCAGCAAAGGGAAATGAACCATTATAACAGAAACGTTCATTAGCATCTCCTTCTGAAAGACAAATCCAAGACAAAAGCCCAACTTCAAATAATATTTACAAAAAATAAAAATAAAAAAATAAAAAAAATAACTACCAAGGAGGAGCTTGGCCTACAAGTGGCTTGAATTCGGCTAGGGAGTAGAGCGGAAAGACTCGGCGGAGACGGAGACGGAGAGGGAGGGGCTTTCTTTGCGACGGCACAAATACTCCCCTCGGAGAATCGCACAGGGGAGGGTGGGTCGACGGCTGGGGATGGGGGCTCGTTTGGTCACTGATGAGCTCTAGGTGTCCTGGTTTTGTTTTTGGATTTTTTACGCAATTACTCTTGAACTTTCTTTATTTATTTATTTATTTTGCAAATGTGATTCTTAAGCTATTTTTAATAGCAGCTAAATTCTTAAACTTAATTAAGTACGACAGTTAAATCTCTGATCAAAAAAATTTGTTAAAATTTAGATAAAAAACTATTACATGAAATACATATGATCCATTTAGAAGGAGACAATAATTTAAATACTATAGTGATTAAACTATATACATAAATAAGCCAATAAAATTGTCAAAAAATCATTAACAATAATTTAATTTCTTTTTCTTTTTGTTATCGTGTAGGTTGTAAAATTAAATAATCTGACTCTTATTAGAAGAGAATTTTGGGCATGGGCCTTGTATATCATATAATTATTTTTTTTCCCTCAAAAGTGACAAATAAATGGTCACATTTAATTAAGTTTAATATCTTAATTGTTACACAAAAAAGTTGAAGGACCACATTAGAGAAAAGCAAAAAGTTAGAGGCATAATGCGCCAAAATCCTTTGTTTTCTAATTTTAATTTTATAAGTTATGCAGTTTTTATAAGAGTTTTTTTAGTTTTGTTTCTTTTTGGATAAGATTTTGGGCCTTTTTATGTCAAAGCCTAGCAAGGTAGTGTACACCACACACAGTTGGATCTGAGAAATATCACATTAAAAAATAGAAAGAAATAAAGAATTAGACTACTATTTATTAATATTAAAAATAAATAGACCAATATATATTAATATTAAGTGACTAAACTATTTAGATTATCATGAAATTTGTTTGTTATAAAATAATGTAGAAATAAACATGAAAAAATATTGAGATAACGAAAAACCAAAATAAAAAGAAAGAAGAGAAGAAATAAAACAAAAAGAGGATATAAAGTTATAAATTCAAGTATTTAAAAAAAACACATAATTTTTAAAAATACTATATACTTAAATATTTTTAAAAAGTGTTATTTAGTATAATTTTTAAATATATATATATATATATATATATATATATATGCATAACAGGCAGCTTTGATAAATCTACTGCTAAAAAACAAAAAAACTTATATATTGCAAAATTTCAAATCCTATTGTAGAAATCATTGAATCGATACTGAATATTCAAAGTACTTTGCGGCATGTAGCAGATAACTGATATGAGAACAAAATGAAGTGGTTAGAACAATGCAAAACTACAGAAACAAAGCAAATATAGTTCGACAGTCTATATCAAATTTTTGTAACTACTTTCACGCACCAAAGCATCTACAAATAGAGGGGATTGCGATTTTTTGTACCTTTTATGAAAATAAAATTTTATTTCATATTAAACAAGATAAATGCTCAAAAATAGATGGAAATAACCACTAATGATAAAGGAATTCGATCCCAAACATTGACTAGATTTACCAATGAAGACTAACAAAGCATATGAGTAAATATAAACCCAACAAGAAAAGACCCTTTTGGATCCTAAAAATCAGGTAGGACCAAAGCTCATTAGAAAGAACCACTATAATCGATGAATAAAACCAATAAACTAAAACCAAACTAATAAAACCAATCGACTAAAACCAAACCCCAATACCAAGGACATGAGCGGCATAACGTAGAAATAACACGAACCAACAAACACACTACTGATTACCAACTTAAACATGTGGGACATACAAACAAAATCGATAGGTGGAGAGATTACTTTTGGTATTACAAAACAACTCCTATTTGGTGGAAAAAGCATTGTCATTATTAAATTAGAAAACTTAAAGATTTCGACTATAAATTGATGAATATGATTATAATATCCAAAAAATTAAGTAGTTTAAATCTAGAATTTAATCAAGATTTAAACAATGAATTTCTTTAGAAAATTTGTTATTATGAAATTTTATGATCAAGATGTAATGAATTTCCATCAAAATTGTGTGTGCAATTTTTTATGAATTCAGGTGTGTGGTGTGCTTTATAATGTATACATTTTTTTGTGAGTTAAATACTCAAAAAATTGTTAAATACCTAAAGGCAAAACTAGTGTGGCATAGATTATATTAAATCCAAATTTTTACAACAAATGCCCATAGAGTAAATATGGGTTTTAAGACTAAATGTGATATTAACGCTGACAATATGGGTTATACCACGAGAACGCAACATGAATACAATACATTTTTTTGCGAGTTAGTGTCAAAATATTAAGCTACGGGTTATTTTTATATCAACCTAAAATTAACTTATCCAAAAACAAGTCATATTCGTGTCAACTCACTCGACATTAAACTGATACTAGATTGACCTGTAACTTATTAGTCTATTACTTTTTTTTTACAAATATTTTGTCCTAGTATATAGTATTAATAAATTGACACCAAATTAGAAGTATTTGTAGCATGGAAATTATTTAATTTAACAGAAAACATATGTTTTATATTACTTTTATGTGATTTTGATGCATAAATATAATGCCTCAACCCTCCATTGGGCCTCTTTTGGGTCCACAAACTCTTATACTTATTACTTGTACGTATTATTCCTACCAAAAAAAAAAGGCCTAAGGTGTCTTGCAGTCAATTTAGATGCTTGAATGGAAATGGGAAGAGAATGCCTTGGACTTCATTACAGGTTTGCCAAGAACTTCAAGTGGGTATGGTTACATCTAGGTTGTCGGTTTGCGAAGACAACACACTTCATTCCTATTAAGACCACTTATTTTATGGAGCGTTTGGCAAAACTCAATGTCAAGGAGATTGAGAGGCTTCACAGAGTTCTAAAGATCATCATCTCTGATCGTGACAACTGGTTCACTTCACACTTTTGGAACAGTATGCAAACCACAATGGATACAAAACTGCACTTTAGCATAGCCTTTTATCCCCAGACTAATGGCCAAGCAGAAAGAACGAATATGATTTTGGAAGGTATGTTCCACGCATATGCGCTTGATTTTAAAACTAACTAATGAACAGCTATCAAGCGATGATTGTTATGGCACCGTATAAGGCTCTTTATGGGCGAAAGTATAGATCGTCCATTTATTGGCATGAAGCTAAGGAAAAGAAGATGGTGGAAGATGAGGTCAAGAAGAAGACCAATTTCATCAATGAGGCAAAAAAGTTGTTAAAATTGTTGGAAAAATAGTACGCAGTAGAATTTTAAAAATTTTATATCAGAGTATTTTCTAAAAATACAAGTTTGACATGCTATATGTATAAATTAATCGGATCTTACTAACCTTTGAATGCAGAAGAACTCCCGTAATGCGTGCAGAGAAGTAACATTCTAGAAGAGCCTCAATTAACTGGTTTTCTTTGTTATTCTCTATCCATAATCAGAATAAGTGAGTGTCACTAAGTAATCATGAGTTATGTTTTCACATTGATTGTGAATAAGTTGGGACTTATGTGTCTTGACGTTATGTGCGACATGATTTATTTTATGTATTTTATTATGTCCTCATTCAGGAGCCCACTTGAAACTAATTAGTTAAAATCAATATTAATTAAAACAAAAAAAAGTAGAACTATAATTTATGGTTAGAATTTATGTTTAGTAAGTTTGTCAACAAATTGATTTGAACTAAAAGAGTTCTAATTACCGTTTCAGTCAGAACTAGAAGTAATTATAACTATAAGACTCAATTCTAATCACCATTGGGTCAAATGGGAGTTTCAATTGGCGAAGAAAGAAGAGCCTCGAAGAAACGGCAATGCAAGAAGGAAAAAATACACTAAACAACAAAATAACTTGACGAAAGGTTTAAACAATGAATATTGACAGAATATATAGCAAAGCTCTCGTTTATATATATGTTAATAGATAATACAGATCCGTGGGGCATGTAAAATAGAACCATATCACATATTAATGATACTTATATAGAGAATTAGGTTGAAGTGTATTAGAAAGGATAGGATTGAATTTTAGAGGGCGTTTGCAATTCGAAAAAAAAGTTTGAAATGAAAATAATATAGCAAAAAAAGTAGGGTTCAGATCCATTCTTATAAAAGAACTTTTGGGCCTTATTTGTTCTATGGACTAGGTTGATTTAGTGGACTTGGAGTGTACATAATAGCCCGAATGTGCATTTGATATAGATAAAATTCAAATCAATAAAATCATATCAATATGATTTTGAGCCCTACCCCTCACCCTCTACCCAAAAAAAAAAAAAAACCTAAGTACTCGAATAAAAAATATACAGTTAAAAGATTCTGTTTTTCAAATTCTCTCCCCTATACTTAAAGAACAAATGTCATAACTTCTTCTTTAATATCCGATATATCCAATTGCAATGATTTTTCTTTTATTGCGTTCCTAATGAAGAGAGGAATAAATCAATATTTATACTGTATATTTTTTAATATCATAGATATTAAGAATTTGTTAAATTTGTTAATAAATTAAAAACTTTTTCTATTATTTATCAAAATACAGATTCTAATTTTATTCCATATTTAGATTAACACTTTAAATGTACATCTAAATGTTAATTCAAATAATGATTCAAATCACACAATTCCAAACACACAACTCAAATCAAAATAGTCTAAATCAAGAAAATTCGAATCTATTTACTAAACAGACCCTTAGTTCAAATTTGTGTCTCTTCCAAAAAAAAAATGTTTAACACTAAATTATTTGGTAGGAGAGAGCGATTCCAAATTATCAAATAAAAAATGAGGGTAAAAAAGGAAAATAATAAATAAAAATTTTTATAATTTTTAGGATATGCTATTTTTTCACTGTTTTGAATTATTCTTTTTACTCCTACTAGGATTAGAAAACATGTTGGTTTATACAATTTCTGTTAGTGGTCTAGGCCTCATTGAAGCTTAGTGGGCCTCTCACAAATTTTGGGTTGTGGTAACCTGGCAGTTAACTTGTCTGTAACCTGTCAGACGACCACCATTATTTTGATGTTGTCAGGCTATTTTGAAGCCTCTTTGACCGTTCGACATTGTTAGGTCTCTTAGGCTGTGCTGTACCTGGGCAAAGTGCAGAAAGTGACCTGATAGTTTACCAGGCAAGTTGACAATATGTTGGACCTGTTTGGAGTTTTCTGGACCCATTTGGGTTTTAGCTCCCTTTTTCTCAATGATAAAGTCACATGTCACTCTTTTAAAGAATTTGCTTATTCATATTACATTTCAAAAAAAAAAAAATTATGCTGCACTAGACTAATATTATGTGTTTAAGTTGTGTTATATTTAAAAATATATTGTATTTATAAAAATAAATAAATTTTAAAATATGGTAATAATGAAGATTCCCCTTTCTCATTTATTGATGAGAAACAAGCGTCAAATAGACCAACCCGAGCCATTAGCAGCTTCACTTTCTTGCTGTTGGGTGGATATGCCCTTGTTTTTAAGGAATTTTATACATGTCATCATTTGAAACTCATTTATTTTTTTTATAAATTTACATATGCTTAAGTACTTATAATATAAGTAACACTACGGTATAACTTTTTAAATGTGGCTTGATTAAATATATCTTTTTTTGAAAGTATGGCATAACTTGTAATTTTCTCTTATTTTTTCCCACTTTGTGGGCTCTGCTACCTAACCTCCTCCTTTTTTGATCAAGCAATTAGCAGTTTGACTTTCGTTGGGCCATTAGCATGGATGCAGCCCATGCAATTGTCCATGAAAATGAACCAATACAACACTCCATTATTGTCTGATTATGTTCTTCAATTTGAGTTGCTTTTCTCTTTAATCCGATCGTGTCCTTTTCTTCCTCTAATTTGGCAGTTGCATACTTTGAATAAGTCACCATTGGCAAAAGGTTTTCTCTACCTTCAAATGAATTTCCAACAAAATTTGACCATGTTGGTATGTTGGCCTTGTGTTCCCAACGTCAACCATTTAATTGACATTTTTTTTTTCATAAGTCTCATGTAATTAAGACTTTAAGGCCTTGTTTGGTTTCGTTCTTAGAATTTTTAGAAATATTTTTATACATTTTTCGAAACAAAAATTTTAAAAACATTATGAGCACAGTTCCCAAAAAATTTTTATTTTCTAAAACAAAAACATTTTCACTTATTTTAAAAATAATATCAGACGGCCCTAAATCTTTGATTTATAATCACATTGCACTTAATATACCACCTTTTTAACCATTTTAATTTTTAGTGCCACAAATTATAAGTTAGAAAAAGTATGCTACAAATTTTAATCTGCCACACATTTTAAACTTCTTGATTGATTTTCCCTCTTCTGCACGTTTTTTTTTTTTTTTTTTCCCTCTTTTTCTCTCTGTTTCTCCCTCCTCTCGCTCTCTTCGTCACATTCGTTCTCTCTCCTCTCACTCTTTCTCTTCAATTCTTTCTCCTCTCACTCTCTCTCTATCCAATTTCTACAGGGACATGTTCGGCTAGATTTGTAATGGCGACGCCGGTTCAGACGAGATGACTCTCTCTCTCTTCTTTGTCTATATCTACGTTGGAATCTCTGTGCCTATGGTGTTTGGTTGCGAGAAAGTGGTGCGAATTTGGCCGTGGTCGGCCGCGAGAAGGAAGCTGAGGAGGCAAATATTCGGTTTGGGTGAGGTCTGTGCGACTTTGAATAATAGGATCAAGAATAATCTGATGAGAGATTCCATTTATTTAACACACAACATTAATGCATTAATTTTTTTTTGTTGTCATCCTTCTAGATTATAGACTATGATTCCATAGTGTATATATAATTGGAAAATGATCTTTCAACGAGTGCTCGGAGGATAGAGTACTTTGCATTATTATTATTGTTGTTGTTTCAATTGTTCTTTCTCCTTGTTGTTGGTTTTTTTTTTTTTTTTTTTTTTTTGTTGTAGTTGCAGTTGTTTCTTGTTGTTTGCTTTTTTTTTTTTTTGGTTGCAGGCGACGTCATTAATGCCGAAGACGAGCAGGCTCTGATGGACATGAAAAATATCTCGGAGGGAAATGTGGACATGTTTGGACACAAAATGTGCCGGCCGGAGGAATATGCAGTCATGTCCCAATAGGACATGTGACATGTTCTTGAGGGATGCAAAAAATATCCTAAAGGGACATGAGATATGTCCTCGAGGGACGTGAAAGATGTTCCGTAGAAACATATGGACATGTTCCCGTGGTAGAAACATATGGACATGTTCCCGTGGAAGATATAGACATGTCGTAAAGGAATACAAAAATGTCTTGGAGGGACATGTGGACATGTCCTCAAGAGACACAAAAAATGTCTGAGAGGGACAGGCAGACATGTCCCTATGGGACAGGCTCTAAGTTTATGGTACATAAACTTTTAACATTTTATGACATGAATAAAAATTAAGTTTAAAAAGGTGGCATTTATGTGAATTATCTTATAAATTTCTACAAAGATTTCCAAGTTTTTGTGAAACCATAGGCTTTATCATGTGGTGGTGTATATAGAATTTACCTTCTCAAAAAGAATACCAGTCATGAATCCCATGCCTTAGGTGTACATATGTGATCCGTCTTCCTGAAGAGGATGTCAATCACAAATTCCACATACTATGGTGTAAATAAAATTTGCTTTTTTCAGAGAGAAAATAAACCTCACACTATAAAGCATATAATATTTGTCTTTGAGGTATAAATTACAAATCAAATATCATAACACGTATATCAGATTTGCTTGAATGCACCATATGTGAAAAATACAAATTTCTGCATCATAACATAGAGCAGCAAAATTTATTAGTAAAGAAAAAAGAATTAAAACATGCAGTTGCCTTCTTTTCTTGAAATGTTTACACGAGTTCTCCTTTTTCTCACTTTATTTTTTCTCTCATTTTCTTAATACATGCCTATACACTCAATGGCGGATTCAGAAATTTTTATTAGTGGGTCACTATATAAAAAAATTAATAATTTTTATTATATACAAACATTGTTATATTTTTTATTATTAAGTGAGAACATAAATTATAATTTTTCTAAAAAAAAAAAAGACACAACGATATATCAATGTTTTAGTGAGGACACAATTATAATTTTTATGCAAAGCAAGCAAGAATACAACTTAAATATTTAAAAAATTTATAAACAAAAAACCAATAATTTAAAAGTCAACTCCAAGTGCCTTTGTCAGTGTATGCACACTCTTTTTTTTCAACCTCTAGCAATCCGTCAACTCCAAGTGTTTTTCATTGGACGTGGGCGATTATGCAAATAATCACCCATGAGGCCATTTTTCACTTTGGGCATTTTAGCACTTGTTGATATTAGACCGATCATCCCATTGAAAGAAATTATAGTATACAACATTTTTTTTTTTTTTGAAACCTTTAAAGCTTAAAGAAGTAAATAGAATGCTTTTAAATTTTCAAGGTAAATAAAAATATTTATGGTGTAAATAATTTCCTATATGATATAAATATTTATTTACCTTAAATGCTTTAAACATGCTTTGTACTTAAAAAAAAAGTTTCAGAATATGTTATTTGCCTCTTTTCCTCTTTTTGATTTGCTCATGATTTTTTTTTTTTTGGCTAAACAAGAGTGATCAACACTTTGGAGTGAATTGTCCCTCATCCTCCTTTTTTTGGTTGTTTCTCTACAATTGGCCTATATTTGGGACAAAATGAAAAAGAAAAGTAAAAAAAATAATTGGATTGCCGAATCAAACTTTGAAAAATGGATAATTTACGAATGAACAATTATCTCTCCAAATTCAGCCTTATAGTTCTTCTGATGAAAATTGAAATCCTTCTGGTTAGAAAAACTTCCATAAAGAGACTCATAAAGGATTATCTTTTTCTTTTTCTTTTTGATTCTTTTTGGGGGATTTGGGATGTAGATCAAAGTAGTTTATTCTCAAGAGATGTTGAACTTTGAGAGCCTTTTGACAGACCAACGATTATTAATATAATAATTTAATTGGAAGTTAGGAAAAGATAACACATTATGTAAGCTGGATGTGGATGAAGCCGTAAAGCTGGAAAGGCAAATGGAATATGGAATTGTCAGCACATAGCCCACAGTCAAAGCATTTGATTAAACCGAGGGGCAAATAGCAAAGTCGTCAACAACAATTGGTAACACATATATTAATTATTATTATATATATGCCAACCAGGGAAACACAAAACATGAAATATTAGATTGGCTACCAAAGATGGGATGACTCAGTGTCTGCTAATTCCCAATCTTTGGCGGCCGCCCATTTATTTCATATCTGTAAATTAATTGTTGGAGTTTAAGCTTAACCACTCCCATACTTGCTTCCTTTTTTAAAAATAATAATAATAATAATATGGCTTATGGGTAACAAAATTCCCAATCTAGCCCACGTATTTGGATTTTTGGCAATAAGGGATCCATTAAGGTTGTAATGCAAGAACTCAAAGGTCTCAATCCTAGCCCCTGGAATATACGATGACAAAGCTGGCAGGCAAGAATCGGACATGTGTTGAGAGCATAGAGAAGCTTTATTAGGTGTTTGAAAGGTGATGAAAACTGTTGATTAGAACCATTTTTATTGTAGTATTTGAGAGCTTTATATTATAATAAAATTTTTTTATTATTACTGTAACATGTGAAAGCTTTATACTATTCATAATTGAGTTTACAGTGAAAACCGTGGTTTCTATCACTATACCAAGCAAGGAGGTTTCCACTACCATACCAAAGAAGGGTTAGTTGACTTTCTTTTAAACCACTATGCCACAGCCAGCAATGGTACTTATGTATATGTGTTATCAAATAGTATTTGATAACAAATGGCAAATTATCATAATCATCTCCGAATATTATAGTATGCAACTGGAGTATACTTAATTCCAAAAGAAATTGAGTATACTTTAATTTAAAAAAAAAAATTAGAGTGCATTTAAAAAAACAGAAAAAGATAAAAAAAACAGGGTAAGCATCTATTTCCTTTCATTGGATTGAGCAGTGTTTTAGAAATTACAATAATAAGTGACCTTTTATACTCCTATTAATTGTTGTTGTTGCTTTTGTCTGATGATAATTTATGAGATTAGAGACCTAAACCTACATAATTATTTTCTCTATTATCGGTAATGATGCTTAGGGGACGCCCATAGATTACTGACAAAACCGGAAACCGGTTACCGGTATTTTTCCAAAAGCGGTATACAAAAAAAAAAAAAAAGCTTCCTAAAAACCAGGAGCTAAACACCCCACACGCTCAGGTGACGTTTTTCGACGTCGTATTCTGCGGGGGGTTTTTCTGATTCGTTTGGACCCCACTCTGCCGCTATGTGCGTGACGGCCACGCGCCAACTATTTCTCTTATATTTTATTGGAAGCTCTTGCAAGGTGCATGCCCGGCACGCTTTTAATCATTCCCTTTACCGACCTACACGTATCCAATGTGTTTCTTTAAATATATATATATATATATATATTGGTTAAATGTATAAGTTAGCTTCATGTTTATTTTTTCTCTTTATAGAAGTTATAGGCTATTTATGTTGTTACTTGTATTGCTTGAAGCCTTTGAGAACTATTTCTTTAGCATTTCTTGTATTTGGCTTAGAGCCTGTTGCTTTAAACGATGTTTTTGACATGTTTGAATAGATCATAGAAAAATATTTTTGACTTTTATGAGCATTTTTAAGAGAAGGTAACATTTGATGTTTATAAAAAAATGCTTATGAAAAGTCTTTTTTATTTATATTTTGATCCTATATTTAAAAATAATAAATTAAGAATTTCATTTATATTTTTAAATTACATTATTTTTTATACCAATATGAGCTTTGAATTATTTAACCAACCAAATTTAAAAGGTCTTCTAAAATTAAAAATCACTTATTCACATACTATCCAAACACTAGTTAAAAGGTCTTAGCTTACACTTCTTCTTATATTGCTTGAAAATAAAAATACAAGTTATCTCAAACGAGCCCTTAATATGGCTCTAAAAAAGAAAATATACTCTCATTAAAGTAATCCGGGTCTTTAATTAAACTAACATATAACATCTCTAACTGGTTGGGCCAGGTTAAACAATAATATATAATATATATATTTAAAGGATAGGCTAAACCAGAAGTTGATAATGAAGTCTGCGTTTAGCCAACAATACCTTAAACCATTGGTGCACACTAATTAATTATAGTTTATAAAAATCTCCGTATTGAGCATGCATGTTAGGAACTAATTTGGAACACATGGGTCCAAATAGGCAGCTTAATTAATTATTAATTAAGCTTATATTAAGGAATAATACTTTGTAGCTTCAGTGGGAAAATTGAACTTGCAAAGAATAAACAATGCTTATAAGAAGGGAAAGAGATGGATTAAGGTAATGATTGTTTAGTAGTAGATTCGATTGGCAAGTAGAACAAGTAAATATTATCATTCAAAGAAGATGTATGAACTTGAGAACAAACAGTGACATTCCGAGATAAAATTGAGAGATATCATGAATTCGGTAGATAGCTAGTTCCAAACAAGTGGCTGCTACTCACGGCCAAAAATAATTAAAATAAACAATGTGGCTGTTATTCAATTAAATTAATTTATTTATATATCTAGTTAGAAACAAAATGCGTAATTGGTTTTCCAAATTGTGCGACTTTCTGCTTTCTAGATGTCAGAAAATTATTCTAGGAATTAGTACATCTACACCTAATAAATCATCTTTTAAGAAATGTTAACTTTGCATTCTTTATATGTAATTTGCTTTCTTCATCTTTCTTGGGCAAATGCTCTAACGAAAAATTAGACTACATGATCAAATTATTATAGTAAAATTGAAATTTAACACAATTTTTATATAATATTTTAAAAATAGTTATAGTTATGTAATATTTATTGTAATGATGTCATATTTTTTATCATATAATTACATAGTAAAATTATTTTATTGATTTCATTTTAAGTCACATGTAAAATATTTACAAACAAATCGGAGTCGTATTCTAATGATATTATTAAAATAGTATCTCATGTCTCATTAACCTTTTTTTTTTGGCAGATGGTGGATCCAAATTAACATATGTACACGTAGGGTCGGCAATTTCGGACACGACACGATGACGACACGAGATTAACGAGTTTGGGCTGCACGTTTATTAATTGGGCCATAAATGGATTGGCACGAATAGCACGAAAATAAAAAAGGTTGGATTCGTGCTGACACGCTTTAACACGTTTAATCAAACGGGTCGTAAAAATGTCGACACGACACAACACAACCCACCTATTTATAACATATTTAAACTTAAAAATAAAAATATTTGAAATATTTGTAGTAGGTTAATATTAATTAGATATTGTGTTTTTGTTAATTTTTTTAATTTTTGGTTAATTGGGTTATAAACGTGTCATATGCGTGTTATTATCGTATCAACCCGTCATGGCACATTTAATAATCGTGTTAATTGTGTCGTGTCTTGTTACGCGTGCCATAGGTGTGTCGTATTTGTGTTTGCATTTAACACCTTTATTAATCGTGTCGTGTTTGTGTTCGAGTTAAACGTGTCGACACCAACACGTTTATTGCTACCTCTATGTACACGTCAATAATTAAAAAAAAAAAAAAAAACAGGGGTTTCTTTTCTAGCGGCAAAGGATGCCCCACAGATTTTCAAAACAAACATTTCGAATACACATTAAATTAAATTAAGAATTCTTATTCTACTCCATGAACAAAAAACAAACAAGCACTACCAATCATCTCAAGATTCATCACTATTGCATCAACATGAAAAGAAAGCTCGATAATGACCTGCAAATGATGGCAAATGGGAATTCCAATTTCTTTGGCACAAAAACATATGATATACATCTAATTTAATAGGCCTACCAAAAATAGTTGGGTAAAAACATAGGAACGGATATTAGGTTGATTAAGAAATTCATAAAATAACTTGAAAAGGAAAATAAAGAAATGGAAACCAAGGATGATGAGATAATTAATTAGGATCATTTGCATCTCGTGAAGCGCCCACAGAGCGGAAAGAAGAAAACCAATGGATGGGAACAGAAAGGAGTCGACGGTATTTGAAGGGAAAAAAGCGGTATTTGAAACGCAAATTCCCAAAAACCAGGAGCTAATAGTGGGGAAAGGATATGGTGACGTTTTTCCACAAAATGTGGCTGATTAGACATCACTCACACTCACTGCCACGCTTTCTCGGAGGCCCTTTGCATGCATGGAACACCTCCCGTATCTTTCTCGTCATCCTACACGTTTCTTAGCTCCTCTGAGCACATTTTCAAAGCACCTTTTTTCACAAGAAAGGCTTTACAACCTTATTTAATCCTGATAAAGTAATTCTATTTCTATTAAAATAATAAATCATAATTTAAAAAATATATTATATATTAGACTGTAATTTATACTTTTATAAATAATAAAGTTATAGTCCTATAACATATGAAAAGGATTTTTTCTAAAACGCTTGATAATGAAAAATCTTTTGTATCATTATGGGTCAAAATTTTGATATTCATAAAATTACATATCTCAATCTAGATGATATAGTTTTTTTTTTAATGAGATTTATTAATAGTAAGGTCGTATCCCCGTAAGATTAAATAGTATTGCTTTATGACAATTTCTTTACCAGGTTTACGAGTTAAGTAAAATTAATTTGTTGAGACATGCTTTCTAGCTATCAAATCTATGTAAAAATATTGGTTAGATCCAATTGTTTGAAAATATGCATTATTAGTAAAGGTCAATACCAGAGGAAGACTCTAATAATATTGGTCATTTTCATGCTTGCTAATGTTGATTAGGAAAATTCTTACTTGAGTAAGTAGTAAAAGGAATATATATTTCTATAGTTCGATCTTAAAAAATTCTCTTTATTTTTAGTATTAGATATGTATTAAAATTTGTCTATTTTGTGTACTGTTTTATTTCGATGTGTTTCAAATCAAATCTAACAATAAGAATTTTTTGCATTATTGACTATGAGTATAGAACAAAGGCCCGAGAGGAAGATATATATATTTAACTAATAAATATTTATGCTTGAAAGAAAAATTATTAGATTCTATTAATATAAATTTTTAATTAAATTTTTAACTGATAAATTTTTATTAGATTTTATAAATTTAATATACCTTTTTCAATTTTTTATGTGATTTTTTTTTTTGAAGATAAGATTTCATTCCAACAAAGAAAGAAATAAACATGTGACTAATCTTGAAATACAAGGCATGACCTACAATACAAGCTGCAACCATCGCTACAAACAAGTCACATATAAGCCAAAGGATAAAATGTATGCTAGAGCCCTGACTGTACGGGAAGACTCGAGTAAATATGGTGTCTCTGCACAGCAACAAAGAGCACACATTATGCTCATGTAAAAAGGCCCACAATAGCGACAAGTGTAGCACCAAGGCCACAAACAATAAAGAAAGCCAAATAGCGTAAAGACAAACTCTTACGGGGAGGACCATACCGAAACTCATCCATTCACAGTCAGTCACCAAGAAGAAGCCCACACCATCACCAGAGACAATGGAAACTGCCAGAACCCACAGCGAGCCAAAACCGCTTCCCTAGACCCAACCCCCTCCTAACGATGACCCAAAACCAACAAGCTCTCTCCCTGTCAACTAACCACCGATTCGATCCCCAGCAGACCTGTCCCAGCGGCAATCCAAGCCCTCCAATCTGCCATCAGACCCCCGATTCTGCACCCCCTTTCATCGGTCAAACATCAGTATTTTGCTTACCATCCGCAACAACCAAGGGCCGGCATCGACCTCCAACCCTAAAAGGGGCTGGCACAAAGAGGGCAAAAAACCCTAACAGTGGAGCAAAGAAAAGGAGAGGCTAAACCTAGCAGTGGAAAAGTCTTTTTAATCCAAATCTAACACTGAAAAATAGAGTGTTTTTTTTTTGTTTTTTTGTTTTATAGGTACATCGTGTTTTTTCTTTTTTTGTTTTATAGATACAACCTTTATTTTATTAGTTTTTTCGCCAGAGTAGGTGTAAACTGGAATTTGACTTGCAAAATAGCGTGATGAAAACAAGAGTACATTAATCTTAATCTTAATCTTAAGGACAAAGAGAAATTTGGGTTGGAAAATGCAAATTTTAAGGGGGAAAATTGTAATTTAAGAGAAGATAGTATCAACATGTGAATTAAGACAGTATATGGTACATTCATGTAGGCTATTGATTTCTGATCTCTGTCTTTGTTTTGTCGAAGAGATAACAAGAGGAGACAACTGATGGGAGAGAAATCCTAAAAAAAATTATAAGAAAGAACAAACAGCTATACATATGTGTGTGTGTGTATATATATATATATTATATATTGGAGGGATAGAGCAAACTGCTGTTAAATATGCTTATATATAAACAAGGTCAGAACTGTCGCATTAGATTTTTCCTGAATTGTCGGCAATATTAAATAGCTCAACAAAAACTAAACAAAGAAAAACGAAGCAAGTTAGAGATAAACAATACGTCAAAATATGTAACAAGCAATAATTAGGGATGCAGTAGGTCAGGTTCAACAGAACGAAACAAAAGTAAAATTCTTAATTAGTAAAAATTTATACATAATATCGCA
>CAMOHE010049604.1:23714-33824 GCA_946598075.1 Artocarpus hirsutus | reverse complement strand
TCCTGAATTGTCGGCAATATTAAATAGCTCAACAAAAACTAAACAAAGAAAAACGAAGCAAGTTAGAGATAAACAATACGTCAAAATATGTAACAAGCAATAATTAGGGATGCAGTAGGTCAGGTTCAACAGAACGGAACAAAAGTAAAATTCTTAATTAGTAAAAATTTATACATAATATCGCATATATATAGGTTTTGAGACTCAAGAATTGTCGCATAGAGGTAAGTTAGTGAGTCTCTAACATGTTTGGTTTTTGAACGTGCAATAATTTTTATTAATTTGAAAATACTTACCAGGACTCGTTTTCGTTAAGATTTAACATTTATTTATCTTGTAAACTGAACACTATGTTTGTTTAAAATAATTTATGGGTTGAAACGAGGTATACCAATTTCGAGTCTAATTTTTGAGTACCAACCTACATGGTATGTGAGTTGTTATTATTGTATTGGTTGGTGCTGAAATATAATTGCCATAAATTAAAATTAAAATATTACATTTACCAATAAAAAATAACAACTCACTGCCATATGACTTGGTATTCAAAAGTTGAGATTAGAGTTAGGATTCTTAATAATACTCTTCTAAAAGTTTACTATAAATATTCATTTTAAATCCCAGTTAAGCATGTACATATTTAGTTTACGTTTAGGTTCGTGCGTGTGTGTAAGAGATAGAGAGACCCGTGAGGGAATTCGAGCAACTTGCCTTAAGCTAAAGCAAGTTGTGCAGGCTTCTTGTTTTGAAGTATTCAATATTTGCGGACAACAAACTTGGACCGTATATAGTTGTTTAGTTAAGAGCTTTAACATTAGTAAACGCAAGTGGAGCAATATTATTGTCGTCTGGTATTTATGTGTATTATTATTAATATCATCTAGAAGCGGTGTTAGGCATATACATGATAGATTCTTTGACCAACACTCTATGAATATTCACTAAATCTATATAGAAGAGACGAAATGAGAAAGTTGAAAACCTTGGATGCAAAAATCTACAATAAAATAAGGTCAATAGTCTAGAGTTGCTTGGATTAAATCCGCAATTTGATCTAAAACATTTGCATTGAGAAAATCTCTAATCCGATCTGAAACCTTTAAATTGAAAAAATTCCGATTCGTTACAGTTCAGATTTTACAAATTAAATTTTATAGATTTACGGATTGAATTAGGACCTTTAAAAGTAAGAATATTAGAAGCCAAGTTTTTCACCATCAAAAAATTAAAATAAACATGTGATAATATAAAATAGGTAAGTAAAATTTAATTTGTTACAATCCATTTAATTTTTTTGTAGTAAGAAGACATTAAGACGCACACACTATACACCACACACTCAAACAAGTAACGAAGAGTCATGTAGCCAGACCACATCATCATTGTTTTATCAAAGCAACAATGAGTAAGTTACTAAAGAAGTTAAAGCAAACGTTCTTATAACTAGTAATTATTGATCTTACGGTGCAGAATTTACCTAAATCAAATGCACATGTCTCAAGATAATTCTAATTGCTGATGGAGATCCAATAAGAGAGGGTACCTTTTTTGTATATATATATATATACATATGAGATTTCAAATTGACAGATTTAATATATCGATCATTTCTCAATCCATACTCCAATCTAAGACTTTCAAATTGAGATTCTCTCAATCTATTACAAATCTGAAACTCTTTCCAACCCAATTAAAATCTTTTGATGAGACCGGGTTAGACGGATTTTATGGATTAAAGGTTATAGTCAGCACCCCTACTAATTATCTACGAATGATGGAGCTATAAATAAACACAAATTGTATGTTAGTATTAATTAATCTTGTTGTCGTTAATTATATACAATATATATGATGCTAGGACAATTGAGCGCAATGGAACATCATAATACATTTGAAAGCCTAATTAGGAGATGGGAAAATCGAAGATGCTATAGCTAATAGTCAAGGTACAAACTTGTTTCTTCTCTAATTTCTTTTTCTTTTTTTCAGGATGCTAGCTGCCCAAATAATCTCGGCGGATCATAAGTAATCAAATTTCTTCACTGAGTGGAGAAGAATTATATTGTAAAGTATTAAAGTAGATCTTTTTTTACAAATATATACATGTATATATTTATATATTTAAGTATATATTGCTGCGCCAATTCCAAGTGGAGGCTGCGCGGGCTATCTTTCTATAGACATATGAATCAGATATACTCATGATATTAACGAGGATGAAAAATCCATCGATCACTACCTAATTAATCAATGAGAAAATCTGATATGCCGATGTAAATTTTTCATATGTGCAATTTTGCATCTTGTATGATCCTCCATCATGGGTTCCCAATAAGTTTTTTTTTTATAAGAGAATATTTAACACAAAGTAATACATTATTCGAACTCAAAACTATCTATTCTATAAGATCATCTTCAATATAAATACTAATATCGATGTTACATTTAGGATAAAAAATAAAAATATCGCACATTTAATTTAATATGTTATTTTGATTTGTGCCTAATCCATATTATTATTTCAGTTTCTACGTCTACTTTTTATTATAATTATTAAGCTTGCATAATCATTGACAAATTTAAAGGTTGTCAAAGCAAGAACCTTTTAATTTTAAATAAATTTTTAAAGCTAATATTGTAATCATTAAATTAAAAGTTAGACCAATTGAATTAAATGCCAAGGTTTAAGATTTAAGATGTGTTATATTTGGTCTCAGATTTATTATCAAATATAACATATATATAAATTTTCCACTAAAAATTAGTATTGTATTGCAAAGCGATTTTCCTTCACAAGTATTAACATTGACAATGCGGCACACTAATTTAGCACTATATATGAGATGCTCTTGGTTGAATATTTAATAGGCATACATTGTTTCTTAATTTTTTACCTAACTTAATGTGACAGTCATTAATCCCTTGAGGCAGAAGGCCAAGAAAAGGTAAGCTGTGCAGTTCCACATCATCTAGGGAAGGTTATAAGTGATGGTTTATAAGTAAAGACACAATCTCTTAATGGTATAAGGCCTTTTGAGTTGAAGACCGAGAGCAAAACTTTACAGGTTTAGACTGAAAACAGACAATATCATACCAAATAAATATGTAGGTTGTTACACCTAATGTATCGATACTATAAAAGGGAGAAAGAGCAACATAGCAGATTTAGTTTAAGAATTAATAAATAATATCATATCATTTCAAAATGTGTAGTAAATAACATATCGTGAGATATTGAGATTTATCTAATGAGTAATTGAGAACAAAAACTCTAAAATATCCATACCGCTTTCTCCTCTTCAGCTCTCACCTTCCTCCCTAGTCGACACCAGCCTTGGCCAGGAAATACAATATTTACATGTTGATACTGAATTTCCAAATAATGAAACAAAATTCTAGCGATGCTGCTAGTTATTGTATTAACATATAAATATTATATTTCTATATATAATAAAAAATTTACTGGCAACCTCGTCGGACCTAGGAGATACTGTATTAACATATAGATACAATATTTCCATGTAAATTAAATAATTTACTAGAAACGTCGTTCGACAGTACCGGCATTAGTGAGTTATCGATGTTTAGGAAATATTGTATTAACATGTAAATATTGTATTTTCATATAAATACAAAAATTTATTGGTAATCTTATCGAAATTTAGAAATATAGTATTAACATGTAAATATTGTATTTTCATGTAAACACAAAAATTTACAAAAAACGTTGTCGGACATTACTAGCACTAGCTGCCAGGAAATATTGTATTTACATGTAATACTATATTTTCATGTAAATACAAAATTTTATAGACAATCTTGTCAAATCACTGGTAACCGTACTATATTAACATAAAAAAATATATATTTTTCTGTGAATCAAAAAATTACCAACAATATCACTGGCACTAGTGACAATATCGACAGCTGAAAAAAACTATATTTACATAAAAATATAGTTTTTTATGTAAATACAAAAATTAACCAGTGATGCCGTCAGCTAATTGAAATATCGCATTTGGTTGCAGCTGTTCATTTTTACAATAATAAAATAAATAAATATTGCACCACAAAGACTAGATTATAAACGTAAAAGGGAAAAAAAAAAAAACTAAACTCTACCGCCCGGCCGCCAACCACCACTGCCTGCCGTCGTCACCGAGCGTTCGACTTCACCACCACCATAGATAGATTCGTCGGACTCCAATCTACAAAACCTCGGCAAAGTCGAGCTTGTCCACCGCCGTGAACGTCATTGTCCGTCGCTTGATTCACATCTCTGGCACGAAAGCTCTTCTCCTCTAGAGGAACAACTCCTAGTGTGAATCTGACGGAACAAGTGTCTCAAATCTCTGCAAGTTTAACAGAGAACCTCAGAAATTTGCAAGTCTAATGGTGCGATCTGGCAACGAATTGGTGTCCCGCAATTCCTAGGCTTGCAATTTCTGATCACAATCTCCGTTTCGAGTTGACTTTGTTCGTCGATCTCCTAGTCCTGCAATAAACGGAATTGGATCTGCACTATCATCCGAGGAGTTTGAAGATCAAGAGAGAAAAATGAGAGAGAGAGAAACAGGAGACAAACCGGAAGAGAGGAAGAGAGAGAAGGAACAAATATGAAATTTTAAAACCATATATGATTTTAAAACTTTTGAGGGTAGTTTGGTCTTTTTGTATTTTTAAAAAACTGATTAATACTAAATATGCAATTTTTTCATATTTTCAAAATCACTGACATTATCTACTAATTGAATAACAAAAATCTTCTATTTGCTGCAATTTCTCTATAAAAAAAAATGGAATCCCCTGATACAATAAAGGAATCGGTGGTGAAACATCTTCCAACCACACGATGTCTTCCTCTATTCGACGGGCATATCAGCTAATCTAAGAACATAGTCAACTGAACATCCTGAATAACAAGAAAATAATAACACCTCGCTATGTCATTTCAAGGTTTCTAAATTCTACAAAACAAAAAAAGAAAACTGGAGTTAAAAGTTGGTAAAAGTTCTAGTAAATCTGTTTGTGTAGAATAAGTGGCAAGCCAAAAACTATAATTAATATCCATGAGGGAATCTTATTGAGAGATGTTCTCTGCTTCACCAGAGGGGAGGTTTCCAAGAGGCTGGTGAAACGATATATACATGCATACATACATCATTACATACATACATACATTCAAACATATATATATATATATATGAGCTAATTCTAAAAATATTATCGTCCCAAGAAATCCCTACTTCGACATTTTGAACGGTTTTTTTATTCTTCAACTGTTGTGAATGAATGGTATTGATTGTAAAAATTTGTACCCATTACAATATTATGGTCTCATATTTATTTTTTTCATTAAACCACAATAAAAACTTTTTCTGGTAACTCATTTTTTAACCTGTATAAAAATCCTTGATGGAATGATTTCTTGTACAGAGTGACAAACAGTAAGTTTATGTGTTGAACTTTTCTTTATTTGGTTCCTATCACCTCTCACTCTTTTTTAGTTCATACACCATCATTAGAGTGTTTGAGTGTTAGAAGACTTAAACCACATTCACGTAAACTGGAGTCTTCATCTGCATAGGGAGCAATGGCAGGAGGTATGTTTAATTTTCACGCTTCCGTTCATGATCTTTATATGCATAACGTTTTTAGCATATTAGGATCGTATTATTATTGCTTTCACATTTAGCTTATAGCCTTATACTGCTCCGGAGCTTGTGAAGATCAAGTGTTGGATTCTCTGCCAATTGCTTTAAATTTTTCAAGTTTTTTCCTCACTTGGTATTTGTTGCATCATCGTCGTGACTTTTCCTGTAAAATTTGAGTCTTTCATTTTTATCTCTTGTCCCCAGCGGCCTAACAGGACAGTGAAGCAGAATATCCGATAACTCAAAATTGGATTCAACAACAAAAAGAACTCTAAACTGCCATATCTCTTTCCCGCCAAAATCCTAAAGAGAAAACACTAATGAATTACTTGCAGGTGATAAGGTTAAACCTAGCCCAATTTATCTGCTTTTTAAAAATAGAATGGTATTTTTGTCGTTCCTTGAAAGTGCATGTTAGTAATCTAAATTTTGGCAAAGCAGCTGGACTGTTTTAATGATTATTCCTTGCAATATTAGAGGATATCAAGACTAGTAATTTTTGCTTTCACATGTGTTGACCCTTTTCGGAAGGGGTGTTTGTGGGGCCTGGGTTTAGCATCGTGGGACTAGTGGCTCCTGGACGGCGCTAGCACAAACGGGGTTGTCGCGGGGCTGGAAAATTTAATAGACTTACTCAAAATGAAGCACCAAACTGACTATTATTTTTAACTTATTCTTTTGAGATAGCTAGAAGATTAGAAGTGTAAATGAGAGTTTTTTATTGTGTTTAAATTATGTATGGAAAAATGTTTTTTGATTTCAGAAATGTTTTTAATTTGTTTGGTTAAATCAAAACTTCTCATTGTGATAAAAAAGTAATGTAAATTAAAAAAGCTTGTAGGGTTCAAAAACACCATACACCTTTATTTATCGTTTACATTTCCCTTGACTTTTGTGTTGATGGGACAGGCAACATTTTTATTACTAATATTGAAATAAAAATAATAATTCAACATATATATTTAAAATAGCAAAAGCACATGACATACACATAATTATATATTTCATGTATGTCACTCATCATACTATAGTTTACAATCAAATAATAAAGAAAAAGTAGATAAAAAAAATATTAAAACACACTACATTAACAAAAATTTTGAAACACCCCACGTCAACAAAATCATCATGATAATAGAGTTACCAAACACAGGTGGAATATCCTCAAACAAATTTCGTTGTATTATTATTATCACACATTATTATAATAATGACATATAATAATTAAATTTATAATCATTAATAATATACGGATCATAACGATAAATGATGTCTACAATGGGATACGTACATTGAAGATAAATTTGTATGAAGGATAAATGATGCATTAATTTGATTTAAATTCAATTGTAGAGATGACATCCTAACGACTATATATGCTGAAAATTTTTTATGACAAAAAAAAAGGGCAAAAATATAACTTAAGCAAAATGTAAAAATTAGTCAATGTTATCCATTCATAAATAACGATGATATTTTACTAATTCTCATTTATTTAATTTATGGTAGAGAAAAAAATTGACAAATTATTGAATTGTACAAAAAAAATTTGCTAAGCTTATCATGATATGTAAACTTTATTATTTTTAATTCTCACCTCTGAAAATGTAATCCTGTATAATCTTAACTTAAATCATTATTGTTATTATTTATTTTCTTGTTTATTGTTGTGAAAGGGGTTTTGGAAGGGTTGGATTTTGCACTGCACCCAAATGGACTTCCAAAGGAAGGGGAAGCCAAAATCAAAACGCCGACGTTTGGAGAGGATAGGAGCATGGACAAAAATTTCTTCGATTTTTTCAAAATTTCTATCAAAATTTTCATAATTCGAAAGCCCTAAAATATATTTTGAGTGTAAACAATTTTTCTGATGTTTATTGAAATTTTTTAAAAATTTTGAGAGGTGTTTTAATTTAATCCTAGAGAATAGTTTAAGACTTTAGAAATTCTAAAATTTCAGAGAAAATTTTAAAAATATGAAAAATTTTTGTTTAAACGCTAATATTTAAGAAAAATTTTGGTTATACTATAATAAATCAGTAAAAATATTGACTTATTAGAGGTTGTAGGGTATTTTTTTACACAATCTTAGTTTATATTAAAATTTCAATATAAAACAAATATTCATCGTTTTTGTAATTTTTTTATATTTTTCATTGGTATCCATATGTTCTTCAAAATTTTTGTAAATATAGAATATCGATATTTCTATCGATATCAATATTTTCATCTTTGATCCGAACATAGCATTGCCTTTTCAGGCAAGCAATTGGAAGAATTCACAGTTTTTAATTTATGAAAATACAGTGGGAAGTTATCAACAAACTTATATGTGATATGTTCGTAATGATGTTCAACATTATTCAAATAATATGTCATGACACTAATATTGTTTGAATCAATATGAGATCTCGACGACATTTGAGTATCATAGAGCTTCCTTTTGGTATTAAAAAATGTAATATTTATGATTTTTTTTTTGTGTAAAACTTGTTTATTTATATATTTTTTTAATATTTATGCTATCAAAAAAGTATTAAAATTATGTGATATAAATTTTAGTATTTTTTGTAAATTTTTTGATATTTTTATAGATATTTTTTTGTATGGATAGAGTTGCAGTAAATGGTTGACACATGTGGACGTGAGTGCCACGTGCCGTACGCAGAGTCTGCAAGACTCTTGGACCGTTCTGCATGTCATTTCAATATCTTTCCCCTAGTAATGCGCCAGTTGTCCTCGGTTTTTCAGAAGAATCAGGACTTTCTTCCACATTAATTCACTTGGTACTTGACAGTAAGGTTATTTAAAAAAAAAAAAAAAAAGACATTAAAGAAACCTGGTACTTCACATAGTCCAACAGTTCACCTATTACCCTCCGTATTTAGTATTTACTTTAGCTGCAGGGAATATCGTAAATCCCAAGAGGTTCACATTCCAAGTTTGAAGAGCTTGCGTTATATATGAGTGTATTAAATATGTTAATAAAAAATAAAAAAAAATATTTTTTATTAAAAAACATTTTAGACAGTTAAAAAAACGTTTTGAAAAATAAGCAAAACGTTTCCGTCGAAATATAAAAAATAAAACGTTTAGTAAAAAAATTGATAAAATGTTTCAAATTTCAAATATCTTAAAAGTATCACATAAAATTTATTCTCGCTCGATATATATATATATGTTAAAGATATAATATAGATCTGTATGACGTGTAGGATAAAAGCATATTGAATAGGATAGTAATTTAGATGATTGGATTATATTGTATTAGAAAAAATAAGATTAAATTCTAGAGGGTATTTGTAAATACCAGTTTGGATAAAAATTTTGAATTAAAAACATTGTAATAAAACAAGGTTGGTTTAAATAGGTGTCTCTAAACCTACTCTTACTGTAGTCCTATCTTGTGTTTAGTGTTATATTATTAGGATAGAGGCTTTTGTAAAGAGAGAGAGAGATTGAGAAATTAGAATAAAATTGTAACTGTTTTCAAAATGTTAGAGGACAAAATTATAATTTCTTAAAATATTTAAGCCACTTAAAAATTATATTTTTAACCCTTAAATTTTAAAGGATACAGCTTAGCCCCAAAATTTGTAAACCTTTGTAAATATGTCCTTAAAATTTTTCAAAATGATAATGTATTGTGTTTAATTTCATATGTTCACATGAGATGGTTGTTCCTTTGCAAAATGACACGAACATAGACTAGATAAGAGTTTTTCTAGTCAGACTTTAAAATTTTTTTGCCAAACAAATATTAAAATTTAATTCTATCCGTTATTTTTCTCTAATCTTGTACACGCCCTTAAATAATTAAAATCAGCATTGACTTTTCAATTGTCAATTCAATTGAGTGACATGCGCAATTGTCCCTTTTATGGCATATGCATCATGAAGGGCCATTTTTTAAATCTTCTCTAAAGAACTGTCCTCTACAGTTTATGTTATGCAACAAAAATATAAAAAAGATAATGAAAAAAATTTTAGTTATCTTGAATTAGCATTGTAGTTTTTTAAAAATTAATATTGTCGGCATATATATAATATCACACTTTTTATGTTTACATATTAGGTGTCGAAAGGTATTACTACTACACTAGCAAGTGAATGACATGTGTAAAGTCAGAGAGTGTAACACCCCGAAGTTAATTAAATAGTATTAAGAGTGTTAAATGGTGAATTAGTATGCCATGACGAGTGTTTTAAACTTAATTTGATTATTTTGTGAAAATTAAGAAACTTTGTGTTGATTTACTCTTTTAGTGATTTTTAATTATTCTAAATTGTTTTTGATTGTTAACTTAAGTTTTAATAAAACAATTTGATTTGAAAACAGAGTGTGGTTGCACACAGTTTTATGCAACTGCTTTTCTCTCTCTTCTTCTATTTATTTCACTTTCCTTCTCTCTCTCCTCATTTTCTCCCGTGCACTCCCTCTCTCCTCTCTTCTCTT
>CAMOHE010049604.1:0-19628 GCA_946598075.1 Artocarpus hirsutus | reverse complement strand
CGTAGTGCGCCCACAGTCCCGTATCAAATCCGGAAACCGGTCACCGGTTTTGCGACCTGGCGGTTTTTGCCTAACTAGTACGACCTCCCGAAAACCAGGAGCTCTTATTAACTTTTTTTTAATTTAATTATTTTTTTTTCTATTGAATTCACTTTGAAATTATCTGATTCGTATTGTTTACAAACCAGGTGGGACCCACGTCCACGATATGTGGCGATTCGACCGCACTCTGACATCTCCCCGTGGCTGCCACGCGCCGCTCTCTTCCCACCTTTAATTTTGTACCCTTTTGCATGGCCTCCTCCTCCAACGATCACACCCAGCTGTCGCGGGACCCCACCTACTCTCAGCTTGCACTTTACTTTTCCACTTTTGCCCTTCCGTTCTCATCCCAATCTCGCTTCCAACGCTGTAATTCCCGAATACAAACAAGGTCAATTTGCGACGAGAAAAAATTAAGGCCAAATACGTTTTCCTTAAAATGGGCAAGTTGGGGGCTTTTTGGATTTGCCCCAAGTACGACGCACGACCCTCGGTGATAAGTAGGGACTTCCGAGCCACTGGGGAGTCCACCACACGCGCGGCGGGGGAAGAGTGACAAACAGCGTTCGTCTAATGCTTTTTGTAGAATTTTATAATAAAATAGAAAAAGTCGGAGGTTCAAAACTTCAGAAGTGGTGCACTGCTCTGACCTCCTTGAATGTGGAAACCGGTGTGTTAGAGAGAGAAGACAAAATAAAATAAATTAGAATAAAATAAACAAAAAAACAGCAGCGTCCATAAAAACCCAGCGGCTCTTCCCTCTCTAAGTATATATAATCTTTTTTCCCAACAGCCATTCACTTAATTACCCAACCTACAAAATCTTAAATCTTTCCTCCTAAGAACAAGAAAAACTCTTCTTCTACAATCCAAGCTTTTTGTGAGAAAAATGCGGATGAGCTGTAATGGATGCCGAATACTGCGCAAAGGGTGCAGCGAGAATTGCAGCATTAGGCCATGCCTTCAGTGGATCAAGAGCCCCGAGTCTCAAGCCAACGCCACCGTCTTCCTCGCCAAGTTCTACGGCCGAGCCGGCCTCATGAACCTCATCAACGCCGGCCCCGAACACCTTCGTCCTGGTTAGTATTTATTACTACTCCTAAAAGTTTGAATCCTTTTCTTTTACTCCTTTTTGGTTTTGCATGCTTTATTGGGAAACAAATAGAGGCTAAAGATTTTTCTTTCTTGTTTTTGTTGCAGCGATTTTTCGGTCGCTTTTGTATGAGGCGTGTGGGAGGATTGTGAACCCGATATACGGTTCGATCGGGTTGCTGTGGTCAGGGAGCTGGCACCTCTGCCAGGCAGCGGTGGAAGCCGTTCTGAAAGGCTCGCCGATCACGCCGATTGCGTCGGAAGCCGCCGCGAGCTCCCACGGCCCACCTCTCAAGGCGTACGACATCCGCCACGTGTCGAAGGACGAGAACTCGGCGGCCTCCAACGACCCGCAGAAGGTCAAGACCCGGTGTCGGTTCAAGCGAACCGCCGCTGGTGCCACCGCGGTCGTCAGGCCCAAGGCTAGGAAGGCCGGATTCGGCTCGACCGGGAGCGAGTCTGCTAACCCGAAGTGGGCCGGATACTGCGCTGACGTGGCCGAGTTGAACAACCGGTCGACGAGTCACGAGTCGTCGGTGAGCCACCAGTCCGAGGCGGTCAACGTGGCCGACGGCGAGAGTAAGGAGACCGAGAGCATGATCTCGGTCGAGACGGTGGAGCCGGCGGCGGTGGCTCCTTTGTTGTTCGGAGCCGAGCCGGAGTCGGTGGTGGAGAAGGATGAGGAGCCGGTCCGGGAGAATGAGCTGGCTCTGGAGCTGACGCTCGGCTTGGAGCCGGAGGCTCATACGCCCCATGTCGTGCCGATGAAGAAGAGGAGGCTCGAGGCCTCTGGACGCGACGGCGTGTGTAAGGTAGAGCTAGGGTTGGAATATCCGGCTTGAGTGGAGCCCATGAGAAGGACAAAATGTAACAGATAAAAATAGACAAAAAAGTTACAATTTTGACTGCTCTGATCGGCTTTGTCTTGTTTAGAAGAGATCATGACCCTCCCTTTTTTTTTTTCCTTTTTTTTGGTTTAGCTTTTTCTTATTGTACTGTGGTTTTTGTTTTTTTTGTTTACTCTTTGTCGAGAAGTGAGCTGTACAAATATAGTTGGAATTTGCATATAAAGGAGTGGTAAATTAACAGAGGGACACAAAATCTTTTGCTCAATCTTTGTGGCTTAAAGCTCGGTACAAACGGCCAAGAATGGGAAATAAAAAGGGAAAAAAATTGATTGGTACTAGAAGTGACTCGACGAAGTGGGTTTCTTTTAGTGCCGACCCACCACTCCTGAAAATTATTTTTTGCATGGATTTTGTCTACAAATGAATTTGTATTTGTGTTTGGAAAGGGAGATAAGGATCATAAAAATTGTTCCCTTGCCTTTTGTTTTCTTTGTAGCCCACATTGATCATTAATGTTTTATGTTGAAATTGTTAATCTCCTAGTGAAAAGAAATCTATAGGGGCTTTCAATTGATGCAATAAATGGTTTATTTGACAAGGCCATGCAATTATGGTAAAATAAAACATGATGTGGAAAATCATTATTAGGACCCCTTGGACCGTGACCAGTTTGTTTAGGTGCCAAGATTGATCACTGTCTTGGTGAGACACAATAAGGTTATGTAGACCAAACGTTGGCGAGTTTCACTTTCGTAAATGGAGAAATAACAAATTATGTAACGCATTATTATTTTTTGGGGTATTTATCTTTTGAGTTAAATTTATCAAAGTTTTTGAACTTTTTTAATCAACGTCTTTGAACATTTTTTCTTTCTAAAATTAGTCCATGTACTCAAAAGTATTTAAACGTAATCCCTGAACTTTTTCCTTGCCTTAAAATTAGTCACTTAGTTATATTCTATTAAAGTTTGGTGAAGGATGTTAAGATTATTTTTTTTATAAATCCCCCTTACCTATGTATCTTATTTCACTTTGTCCCTTGATTTTTTAAAATCGCCTAAAATACCTCTCAAATTATAAAAACGTCGGTCACCTTACCCCGACTGTCCAATTCTGTCTATATCTTGATGTGGCATATAATTAAAATATTAAAATTATAATTAAATATGTAAATTAGTTATTTTTTTAATTATAATTATAATTTTTTCCCTCCCTCCTTCTTGACGATCACCCTTCTTATTCTCTTTCATCTTCTTTCTCTATCTTTGCTCTCTCTTTGAATCAAGCTAGCGACGGGATGGCGTAGATTGACCATGTCGGCTGGGGATGCGACAGTAGTGGGGTCGGCTGTAGTGGGCTGATGAGGGGCGAATGAGGGTGGGTTGGCGGTAGTGTCACAACCCGCTTTTTTGGACCGTGATAAAACTTTTTCTTACTTACTTATAGGGGAAAATTTAGGAATTTTTTTTTCCACATACAGAAACTAATACCTTTGGAAACACAAATATTTACATATATTTACTTAACTCACTCATTTGTACATTATTGGTTTTAGCAATTTGAAAACACAAGTTTATACTTGTACTTACATAAACAACTATTCTTATACAGTACCATTCTATAAACCTTGTATTTCAAAATAACATAAAATACGATATAGTGGAAACTTAATAGCGGCGGATTCCATACCCAATTTGCACACCAATCATCCCTTCGCCAGCTCATCAATAAAATGATTCTAACTTTCTCGTCGGAATACCTACAGCATGAAATACTTAATGAGCTTATGCCTAATAAGTCCCATATAACCCATATACACATTTAATAAAATGCATGATCTAATTATGCTTTCTTATAAACCTTCCTTATCATTATCATTTTTTATATTTAACTAGGGTCAAGTGTTCGTATCATTGGGCATTTAGGTCTACGTAACACCGTGACCATATTGTAATCCTTAAACTCATGTTGAGTCGGGAGTCGGCACAATACTTTTCTTAATTTCTAGTGATATAATTACCAGTCTATTTATTATGGTTATCATACCAT
Source organism: Artocarpus hirsutus (assembly GCA_946598075.1). Classification (NCBI taxonomy): domain Eukaryota; kingdom Viridiplantae; phylum Streptophyta; class Magnoliopsida; order Rosales; family Moraceae; genus Artocarpus; species Artocarpus hirsutus. The sequence goes on along the minus strand of CAMOHE010049604.1, from coordinate 15,597 downwards.
ACATGTAGTGATAAACACATGTTATACACAAAACACAAGTGCTTCTATACAATATTATACACACATGTACATACTTTTATACTTACAAGTATACATTATTATAGACACCAGTATACAATATAATATACACATAGGTATTCATTTAGTATAATCACAAGTATACACCAATATACTTATAGATACTCATATCATAGCATACACATAGGTATACACTTTGATATATACACAAGTATTCATATACACATATCACATCCTATACCTACAAATTCATATTATAGGTGGGATGGGTACTTACTTGATTCGAATGCCAGGTAATTTAACCTTGATCTTTCCTTTGTTCTAGACTTCTAGGATCTTGTTGGCCAATTTCAAAGCCATTAGCCACATTTACTACGTTTCAATACAAAGTGATTGTTAGTTAGTAAATTGAGTTGCATAACTGTATACAACTTCGAAAACAACTGGTTTTTTCTTATTTTTATCTAACTCTACCTTATCGTCTCTAACAAAGGGCGAAAATCTTTCTAATCATTCCTTTTCCCATTTGAAACATTTTGGAGCGGTTTGGGTTATTCGGGTACAAATGATGATTTTGCCTCCGTGGGGCTACTGACCTACTCAAGCTCGATTTAATTATTCTAATGAAAATAGCCACGTACTAGTTTTAAAATAACACCCTAGTAGGTTGGATCTCCTTATTTCACATCTACGCCCTATTTTTGTATAACTTTGCAATTTAGTCTCGGAACTGAAAATTTTGACAATTTTACCCCCTGGGTTAAAATTTATTTCTTTAAACAAAAATTTCCTATTTTTCGTAAAAAACACTTTTACTCAAACTACCATACCTTAAATCATTTTAAAAATGACGTTTTTGCCATTTTAACATTTTTTCACTTTTAACCAATTCTTGAAAAATTAAAATCTCACAAACGGTTGAGATTTTTGACTAACCGTTTGAGTTATTTTACAGTTTCATCGAGATCTAGAACTTTTATTTTTTAAATTTTCTCAAATTCTCACTGTATAGGGGTGTTTTTGGGTATTTTTTAAATCTGCCTAGGGAAAAAATTTTCTTTCAATTTAGTCTTTGAGATATTTTTGTTCTTTGAGATATTTTTGTAAAAATCCATTTTTAAACCGTAAATCTACCCCTACAAAGGCAGTTCCATCCTTTGTTTGAATCATTTTCCATGCTTAACCATCATTTTTGAAAAACTAAAACTAAAATTACAAAAATAATGCTTTTTACATAAACTACCATTTTCAACATTTAGACCTTAATTTTCACAATACACACATGCCATAATTCATATTTCCATGGGATTCAACCAAAAACTAGCTCAAGAACCTATATACTTTTGAGAAAATAAAAATCAAACAAAAATCACAAAATTTCCAAAACTTTAAAAATCAAAACTTACCCCAAATAGCACTTTTTGATTTCCAACCTTCCAAGGCTTCTTTGAATCTCCTTTCTAGACACCATTACCCTGCAAAAACACCTTAAGTTAATTTCTCCCTCAACCCATGAAAAATCCCTTGAAAACTTGAAAAAAAGTTAGATTTTCACCTTAAAATTTGTGGAACTTTCTTGGATTTTACCTCTTGAACATGATTGGGGTTATTTTTGCAAAGATTTGGGTGTGAGAAATTTTTTTGAAAGCTCTAACTATGGCTGCCGTGGGAGTTGAGGAAGAAGAAGAAAAGAAAAAAAATTGGCTAAGTTTGCAATTAATGCATCTTTATCCTTCTAAGTGCTTATCAAGTAACCCATTGGGTTACTAGGTGTCACCATGGGATTGGGCCACCTTTCATGGCTTGGTGGCCCAATAAGATTGGGCCACCTTTCATGGCTTGGTGGCCCAATAAGAGTCCACTTTGTGGGGCCCAAAATTTACACTGTATAATTTCTCACCACACAGTATTTTTCCTATACTGTTATGGTCAAATCAGTGCAAACTCGTAATCGTAGACTGTGTAAACTATTTTACTTACCTTTGGAGGCCAAACGTAACATTTTTCATATCTACATTTTCACTTAGCAGTGTACTTATACTACGTCGGCCTCTTTTTACACTGGGTTGAGTTTCAATGGACTCTATGTCTTATTTATATTCTAAGTACCTATGTGCGCATATCACAATTTTACAATTAATTGTGATATAAAAATTTATTTTATGAATATTATTTATAAATTTTTGAGTAATTAAACTCATAAATCTGTATTAAAAATATCCAACATTGCATCACATTTTCATTGAAATTTTTAATTAATACCACTCAATTAAACATTATCACAATTTTACAAAAATTACAATTTTTAAGGGTAAATTCATTAATTAAACCTAATTTAAATATTAAATTTTATTAATGAATTTCCCTGGTCATTACAGGTAGTGTGGTAGAAGTGACGAGGGTGTGCTAGTGGACGAATGGGGGTTTCAATTTCTTTATTTGAGTTCTTTTCTACTTTGTTAATTAATCATAGAAGTGGTTTTTATTTGGTGTAAATTTGTGTTTCCAGTTTCTTGATTTGAGTTATATGTGATTCCCATTGTCTATGAGCTGTTGACCAAAAAAACCAGCTGCTAAGTTTCTTAAATTTTCCAACTTGATGCAAAATGGCATTGGTATTTTGGTTTAAAGACAGACTTGCTACCATTGTTGAAAAAGTCTATCAAGTAACTTAAATTCTTTAATGAAGAACATGAAATCTATTTACTGTTGAGAGAAGTAAAGACAGAGAGAGAGAGTGAGAGATAAGGAAGGGAAAGAGTAAAATATTAAAAAAATAAAATGAAATAATTTTTGTATATATTCAATCATAATTCTTGTATAATTTTTAAGCTTTCAAAAATATATAATTTTTTAATATTTAATTAATTACATGCAATGTCGGCAATTCTGTTACAGATATAAAAGTGGCCAATTTTTTATAGTTCAAGGGATGTTTTAGGTAGTTTTAAAAGATCGGGGCAAAGTGAAATAAGGTACATAGGTTAAGAGAATTTACAAAAATAATCCCAACTTTTCCATCAAAAATTTAATAAAATATGATTAAGGGACTAAATTTGAGACAAGAAAAAAGTTCAAGGGTTAAGTTAAAAACACTTTTGAGTGCATGGACTAATTTTAGAAAGAGAAGCAAGATTAACGACTTTTGATGAATTTAACTCTTATCTTTTTATACCATTTGTTTTAGGTTAATTCAAAACTTATTCGTTTAATTTTCGTTCTCATTAAATGTATACCTTTAAATTAGATTTAAAACACAAATCTATACTTTATTTCAGTTAATAGTTGATTTTTTTCTTTTAAATGATCATATTATCCTTAATTAAAAGAGAAAAATTTTAAAACTTTCAAAAATAAGAAGAAAACAATAACAAAAATATATAAAATACATATTTTAAGGGTATTTTATACATTTTTAAAGTCGAAAACTTTAATATAACATTTTTTTAAGTTTTTAAAGTTATCTTATTTTTCAATTTAAGTGTATTATAGTTTAAAATTAAAGATAAATCGATAAAATATATGTTAATATTTAAATTATATGAGATAAAAATAAAAAATATATTATTTAAGTAAACTTACAAGGCATATAACGATGAATAACTTTTATCTTTTTATGAGAAACATGAACACGTTATCCACGTATTATTTTTTGTTTTGTTTGCTTTTTTTTTTTTTTTAGTTGCAAAAGAAAACGTATTAATTTTTGTGCTGTGTGACCTGTCACGATTTGTCTTGTAGCATTCTGAAAAGCATGTAAGTTTGGTGCAAAAGAACTATCTAGAGCAGTGAATGTTCCGGGGGCAGCACACAATAATGACATGGATAAACTGTAATATTTTTAATTTATGTTTCTCTTTGGAATTTTGTGCTGCTATTGGGATGTCCTGTGAGTTGCGTTAATTGCGCTGGGGCGGTGGATTTCAGCTGAGAAATAACCAGCATTTGTAGAGTATTGACTGCTTCAGGAAAAATGCTTTGTATTTTTTACTGTTAAAATCTCACTAGTTATAAAATTATAAATCTCAGTTAAAAGTTTAGATTTATTGTTTTTATTTTCTTATGGAGGATTGTCCCTTCACTATTTATTTAACATATTATCTAAATTTAAAAATTTGATCACATAAATAAAAACAAGATATCAAAACTACTTAGCAATTTGCCAGGTGGCAAATTTGAATGAAGGGACAGTCAACAAGACAAAAAAATTAGACAATAAATCTTGATTTGTTAAGTATATAGTATATTTTTTTAGGCTGAATTATGTTATTTTTGTTAGTAATAAAGTTATAACTTTATAAGACTAAATAAAATTGCTTTTGCTTTAGTGGTTTCATTTGATTAGAAGCTTAGACTCAAGAAGTCTTATGATGCAAGAATTCTTTTGATTAGACCCATCCTCCAATTTCACCTCTCTCTATATTTTGCTAATATTGAGAAAGCTCTTAAATCTTATAATGCAAGGCCAAATCTGACCAAGATGTTTGATCAAAGGCCCTAATCATTAGTCAAGGAATTTTTTTTTTAAAAAACAATTTTTAGTATGAACACTCATATATCAAGCCATTAAAATTGAATCAAATCACCTCTTATCTTAACAACATGCTTCTCGCAGAATTTTTCTTGATCTTATATGGTTCTAAAACGTGCTTTGCGCCTTAGCTAGAGTGATGAAAAAAGCGAGGAGGTAATTAATTGAACCTTTTATGTTATTTTTATTGTTTTTTTATTATTTCTTTAAGGCAAAGCCTTGCTTGTTGATGACAAGTAAACAGAAGGAGAAAGAATACACAAAAAAGGGCAGTATCAATGGTGATTTTGCCAGCCATTTGGAGGGATTAATTTCCATCCGTAGTTTAATAATGGCATGAATTAAAAGGAACAAATGCAATTATCTGCACGCGCGCATAGAGCAACAAACGTTACAAAAACAAATTGTTGTTGGACTGTTAGTGGAGAAGAATGTCCTAATCTTGCAACAAAGGAAATCTCTTGTAGAGATCTCTAAACACAGAAGATACAAAAATGAACAGAGAAAAAAGAAACAAACTTGTCCTACAAAGTGAAGACAACCTTGTACTCTTGCAAAAGTTACTGCCTTTTACAATGGAGCCTGTTCAGCATTTTCTCTTTCTTGAGAGCAATGAATCTAGCCGTCAAGTCATCATAGTCGGGCAACTTGGGATGGACATGGTTGGGATATCTAGCCGGGCACGAATTTGATCTCTGAAAGTCATCTTTGGAACTATCCTTGGACCTCTCTGGAGGCATCGTCACTGTCCTCAAATAAGGAGAAACTTCTGCGTCTTTCCTGGTCCCGTAAGAGCTGAACGAGGCACGACCACCTTGCAAGCCAAACTCCTTTGCCGCTGCTTTCGATCCTTTGTTTTGTTTATGAATTTGGGGGTCTGGATTTGTGAAAATATCGTATGCCGGAGCTCCATTGTCATAGCTTCTACTCCCTGGTTTTGGAGGCATTGGAGCCCGTTTTGTTTCCTTATTCGACTCTGGCATCAAAAACTTTTGGTCTCTGCAATGTCTACTGACCAAATTCTTTTGCTTCCGTGATGGGACTTCATAATCATCGTTATCCTCGTCGGTTGAAAAATAGCATGGACTTTCATGGTTGCAGCAGCATCTGTGGTTACTTGTTAAAGGGTTAATTACGCTTTCCCTGCTGTAAAACTGCTTTGGCCTATTCTCAGATTCATATGATGATCTTTCTTGATCACCTTCCTCTACCAACATCTTGTTTTGCTGCTTTCTTCGGTGATAAGATCTATGCTTGCGATTGAAGGTGCTCTTGTGTGGCTGATCATAATAGCTAGCACATTCAATATCTTTCATGCTTTGGTCTTCCGGATACACCAGCCTTCTACTTGATCTTTTCCTAGACACAACGCAGCTCCTCCGAGAATCTTTTGAGCTCGAATTTTTTGTCCACCATTCATTGCTTTCCCAATAACTTCGATCACAACTGTCTCGAAAATTTACCCTTTTTGATATCCTTGAAGACTTGAATTTGAAGAATCTTTGGTCTTGAAAATCTACATCTTTAGCGGCGGAAGATTGACACTCCTCTATGTCATCCAGGTAGACCACTGTCTCCTCGCAAAATTTTGGCAAGCTTTCTGAAGAAGATGCTGTAATACTTCTCTCCTCTTTGCTCTCCAAACCAGTTTTAGCTTCATGAGTATTGGACTCGATAACAATTCTCTTAGTTTCTTCAGTCCCTGGACTAGACATTCTTTGAGAATCTGCTCCAAATGAATTCTCCACTTTCTCTGCCTTGTTATCCAATGCAGACTCCAAAACAGTTGGCAAAGCTTGCTGAACGGTGGAAGAAACATCAGAAGCGCAAGTTGATGATGGCTCGGTCAAGAAGTTTGTCCTAGTTGGTGATGAATCAACAAGTATGATTTCAGCTCCTATAACAGCATCTGCAATTTGAACATCTTTAGCCAGTACTTTGTCTTCACTGCTTTCCTTTACCTGTAGTTTTGAGGAAACAAAGAAGATCACTTAAAGTTGAGTAAAAACAGAATAAGCAAAAAACCATTGAATTTGGTATATCATATTGATATAGCTTATGAAGTTACCGGTTCTTGATGTTGCAATTCGGGATAGTATTCGAGTGCTAAAACCTCGGGTTTTTTGAGACAGTAGTCTTCAGCTATTTCGTTGACCGTTCTATGTTTCATCTCATCTGACACTGACTTCATTGCCAGTGTCTCCATCACCTGTAATTTACTAGCAGTTCATGTCACTGAATACCTTCTAAATTAAGAAGAAAATAGTGAAAAGAATGTTACAATTAACAACCTGCAGATTCACCAGATTCCCGGGAAACAATTCGACAGCAGCTGAAGTAAACTTCTTGCCATAACGATCTTCAAAGAGCTTCCTGATCACCCTAAGTTCAGGGAGGTCCCCACATCTTGCAGAGGCATATATAAGACTTGAAACTGCTTCGTTTACATCATCTGGAAAGTCCCTGAAACCACCCAAAATCACGAAACATAAATTTTATTATTTAAAAAACAATTGTGGAACACACACAAAAAAAATGACAGCAAAATGAATATGATGCAATCCTTACTTGCGTCTTCGGATACACGAGAAGTTGTTGAGGATGAATTCGCAGAAACGGTCCAGCAATTCATATGCGGCCAATACAGTTTCATCTTGTATCAGCTGCTCAGCCTGAGGTGTCAAATTTGTTTAGCTATATACACCAGAAATCTCTTCAAATTTCGGACACTATCAAAGGTATCATACTATTTTCTTAAAATAATTGAGCACAAACAGGGATGATCATACTACGCCGTTTAATGCCAAAATATGTAAAATATTGTATAGGAATGACATTTTCAGCTGAATGCATCACCCATCAGTTTATTCAGCTCTAATCCCAAAAATTTGAACACTTTGCCTTCCAAAGGTGGGTCTGTTTTAATGAAACAAACTCTGAATCGACACAAGCAATGCCTTTGAAATCACTCTTTTCTTGATTTTCCTTGTTAACAAAATTATCATAGAAGCTTTTTTGTCATAAACACTAGGACGACAAAAACAAAATTCCATTGCGCAAAAACACTTTAGGAGCCAAATTTAAACGGAAAGAAAAATTTGCCCATCCGAGAGATAAGAGAAGCGAAGATTTTGATTGATGGGGTTTTGGAATAGTTAAGATTTAAAGCCATATACCCGATTATAGGCTATGTTTTGATAGCCAGTCTTGATGAGATGAGCAGTGTCTTGACGCAATTGCTTGACAATTACTTGCCTTTTGTTCTTCAGCAACTTGAGCCGGCACTGTGCCAGTTTGATCACTTTCTTGCTGCAAAGCGCAAAATACAACACAACCGAATTAGATTCGCCAAAGAAAACAAAAACAAAAACAAACGTAAAATGAAAAGAACAACTGAAAACCTTGTTTTGTTTATTTGTATGTTTTTACTTACCACTTGGGAGCTTTTCGCCATCCAAACAAGACGTCAAACATGTTGGAGAGTTCGACGTACGCTTAGAGAGGAAGAAGAGATTAGCAATGGCGCAAATTGCTCTTTTTTTTTTTTTTGGGTAATAAGTGACATTGGTAACTCGTTTTGTGAGAATTCTAAGGAAAAAGGTGATTACGGGAAGAGTAGGAGAGAGAGAATGTCTGTGATGTCCATTTTTCTGTTCCACCAACGTCAACCACTCGTCCACACCGCTAACAAATCAAGTTAGTGCCTTTTTTTTTTACCCACTAATCATTCCGTTAGTGCGGATTCTCAAGACATTCTCTCTCCAGTCTGTCTCTTTCTCCTATTTTCACTCATCCATCTTTTTTCTTCACGTCTCTCCCTCTCCCTCTTTTCTTTTCTTTTTTCTTTTTCCCTTGAATCTCTCCAGTATTTTTTTTTTTTGAGAACTTTTCAATTTTTATTTATTGTATCTTGACTTATTGAAAAATTTAGATTGTTTCAAAAAAATTTTCAAACTTTTTTATGGGTCAAAATTGACCCAAAAAAGGGAATAAGTAAGCATTAATAAACAGAAAAAAAAGGTTTGAGAAAAAAAAAAAAGAAATAGTATGTGAAAAAAAAGAAAAATCTTATCGAGAGAGATAAAAATATGTTAACAAGTGCGGTTGTAAACACAACTTAACTGTGAAATTATACCGACTCTACCTAAAAATGAAGAATTCGATTAACACCTAACCCAAGTTCAAAAAAAGAAAAAGCTAAAAATGAGAATATGTTATATGCTGTTTGGTGTGCAGGTTTTAAATCATGAAGGCAGTTTTAAACCATATAGACGATTTAAACTTGTGTTTAGTGAAGTAATAACTGAGATGGTTTTAGATTATAAAGATAATTTTAAATTGGCTAAAACACTCAAAAAATCAAACTTTGCCTCTCTCAAGTTCAGGCGGAATTTAACTATTTTCTATATTAAACCTATTTTTATTCTTATTTTCATTCATAAACCATAGTTTTCAAACACTAGTTTTCTTTTTAAACCGTTATTTTTGTTTTAAATATTTATATTTCAAACGTCAATTTCAAGCTATCGTTTAAATTATACAATTTAAAACATAAAATTTAAACCATAAAGTTTTAAACTACACTATTTTGAATCCACGTAACTAATGGATGATATGGTTTTGCTTCACTCGATTAGTTGTTTGTTGAGTGGCTGACATTTCAAGCATTATTTAGTGACAATCTAAGTTTTTGTGCCCGAAGAGCGCGGCTTGGGGAGTAGTAAGTCGCCCCCTCATCATGGGTCTATGCGCAAGTGGTAATTTTGTATGCCATTCATACTTATTACATGTCTATTTGTTGTAAATTTCAATATCAGAAGCTTTGTGAAATCCCATAGTGAAAGACATAAGCATTTTTCTTCCGTTACATTGTTTATATAGACTAGAGCTTGGACATTTTCATGCACGTAATATTTGATATATTTTAATCAAAACTATAACCGATCAAAAACTGATTGTCGAAAATCTACCTTGGTCAAAAAACTAGTTTTATGAGAATTCTTATAAAAATAGTGATTATGGAAATAAATAACATGATTATGTGTAAGGGGACTTTGAATGTGGTAAGAGAGAGTGGGAGGGAGTAGGAGTGCTTACCGTTCTTGTGCTTAACTAATCAATGCTTAACACGTCAACCACTCATTTTACCGACAAACTTAAGTTTCACTAAAAAAAAATCCACCCACTCAGCTTAGCTATCTCCCCATTTATGAGGGGAAAAAGAAATTAACAATCTTCACGTTTAGAATAGTCAAAAAGATAACTTGTAATTTTTAAAAATATCATTTGGGTAGTTTAAGTTTATCTATTTAGTAATAAATCTTAAGTTAATTTCGCAATAAAAAGTCAAAACAAAAGATTAGACAATACTCATCATAAAATATTTTTTTTGTATTTATTTTTTTTTATACTTTTAAAAATTAATTTGTCGTTTATTAATAGAAGTATAAATAAAAAATTTTACATATAAGACACGCGTTTATGGTATAAAAATTATATTTTTGAAAACATAATATTATTTTGATATTAAAATTATATTTTTGAAAACATAATATTATTTTGATATTTTTAAAACAGCAACACAGAGTATCAAAATAATAAAACCAAAAAAAAGCTCTTTTATAAAATATTAGATTTTTAACACTTCTATATAATTGGGGTTTGAGTCTCAATCGAATAAGTACATTATCTATTAAATAAAGATCCTTTTTTTTTTTTTTTTATGTGAGCTGCAGGATAATTACAATTGTATGGAGATAAAAATGATTTTTTTTTTCTACTCATTAGTGGCTTTTTTAATTGAGCTGAAATGCGTGTGTGTATTAAAGAGACGTATAAGAAGAAGAGGAAGGACACAGGCTTCCATTCCGACTTGCTCCCACTACACCGGTGTCTGGGACACTTGTCACCTTCTTACGGAGAATAAAATGGAAACTTTCATTTGTGAAAAAAACTTATGGAAAGTGGCCTGTTCTTTCCAATGTAATTTTACGAAGAAAGCCCTTTCCAAAAAATATATGTATATAAAGGGAACATTTAATTGAAGTTTTTTCTGAAGCAACATTTGATTGAAGTTACGTTGAATTAAAAAAAAAAAAAAATTATAGACCACAAATGTCGGTTGAAGACTGTTATCTGTTTTGTTTGTTCCGGAATTATTTCCCACTTCCTCTTCCCTCAAGATTTTGAAGGGTAAAAAAGCTATTAATTTTTTTTCTTCTTTTTTGGAGAAAAAAAATCATATATTAGTATTACCATATTACTTTGCTCCATTTATTTTTTTTAGTGAGACTGCTTGCTGCTGCTTGTGATAGAACATGTATATTGGTCCATAATGCATGCATTAAATACCTCACATGATACACCAAATTAAAAAAAAAAAAAAAGAAGAAGAAAAGTTTATATTCCCTTCCATATACACACAATTGTGCCCCTTTTTCTATTTTTTATTTTTTTTAATAGATCCCATGCACCATATATTGCGAGTAAATTGTAACCCATTAATAACTACAAAAGGGCAACCTTTTTTTTTCCCTACATATATTGATTACACGAGAAAAAAAAGAATTGGATGAGCATAAGAATTTTAATTAAATATTATATTTCCTTCTCCCACGACACAAACCCAATTAACTTGGGTTAGTGGATCAGTTAATTAACCACAAAACACTGTCAATTGTAATTTGTAATTCTTTTTAATATAAGAAAGTATTCCACTTGTAATTGATAAAAGAGAGATATGATGACTGAATTGAAACCTTAAAACGCACGCATTGACATAGTGTATTCCCACCAACCCAATTCTCCTCCTTGTCGGATAAAGTCGCAATATATAAATGTAAAACAAACAATTTTTTTTTTAAAGAAATAAACAAATGACTGGGATGTTAGTGTTAATCTGAGTCAAAGGAATAGGTAATCAGATCCACCTCTCTTGCTTTCTCCTTATTTAATAGTGGCTGGTGAACCACAAGGCAAGGCATGCAAAGGGGGAAAGAGATTTTTTATTTTTTTTTTCTGGAATAGGAATGGTGAAAAGTAGTACAGGTAAAGCTAAAAGGCTCTGCCATTGATTCTGATGATTTAAGCCAATTGACTCTTTCTTTCTGGAACTTTTTTTTAAAAAATAATTTTTCCTTCTTGAGCATCGCAAGGGAATGAGTAATCATTAGACCACACTACTCCATTTTGGCCAATTCTCGTACTTTGTGTTTGTTTCCTGAGAATGTTACAGTGATAAAGATTTCTAGCAAAAAAAAAAAAAAAGAGATTATTTTCGAGGGTGTTTGCGAATTTCAATTGCAACAGAATTTTTTATTGTTATAGTATAAAGTTTTCACATATTATAGTATATAAATTTCTCATATATTATAGTGTTTTTAATCAAAATTAAGTCAAACTATTAGTTACAACTACATTTCTTAAATAACATAAAATTGGTTCTGAACTTGCACTAACTAATCTATGGGATATAAACTTGCTCAGGAGGTCCGAACTTGATGCGCTATTCCCCTCCTTTAAGATTCTCTAGGATTTGTATGGACAAATATTGTCAACCTTTCTCAGCCTAATCCAGTTAAAAACCAAATTTAACTGCTACATAAAAAAATTGTTAATTAGCAAATTTGTTTGCGTACTAAGATGCCTTAATCAGCTTAGATTCTTTTCCTTATTCACTTTTTTATTCCCTTTTCCATTGGATTTTTAATTACGTCTATAATTCAACCAAAAAATTATAATATATCTAATCTATCTAATATATTTGTAAAATAATTCGTGATGGGTTAATTGTTGGTTTGACAAAGCCAATCATCGAAACCTTTCAAGGGTTATTTATCAAATTATCAGTCTCAAATGTCTTCATTTGATGCATCTTCTGTATGTTTTATGTAGGTTATAAATGAATGGCTTCACTGAAACATTATGATTATCACGGTTGCAAGTCATTGCCACTTGGTTTAAAGTTAAACGATAGAAAACTTTGTATGTTGCTTTGTTTTTTATCATAAAGGAGATAAATTTATATACATATGTATACGTGTATTAGTGAATAATTAGTACATGATATATATATATATATATATGTGTGTGTGTGTGTGTGTGTGTGTGTGTGTGTGTGTGTGTGTATGTGTGGTCGTGGACGACAACATTACATTTTTTGGGCAAGTTCAACATTACATTTTTTGGGCAAGTTCTTTAAATGCTTGAGTTCGGCAATTTGCGTAAGTAAACCGAAAATTAGACAGCTTAGGTTAGGTTTCTACGGTCACCAACTAATTAAAACCAAACATGATCATTTATTCAAAAAAAAAAAAAAAGATAGTAGCCTTCAATTATTATACACATGAATTATATAAATTACTAATTTTTATATATTTGTGAACAGTGAAAACCATAACCACATATGTTAAGTTAGAAAGGATTTAAAGTTTTATTCAAGTAAAGAATGAGAGAAATACATTAAGGGCGAAAATGTCAAGATTTTTGTATTACGGGTCAAAATCGTAAAAGTTTTGATAAAATAGATTTTTATAAAAGAAAACCGATGTTTGGGTTTTTGTAATGTTACAAGTAACAAGGAAACGTAAGTTTTGTTTAGAACGGGGTTTTGAAAGTTTTTTAAGACCCGTCAAGAACAAAATAGTCAACTTTTGTAAAAAGGCCAAGATGGATAGAAAACATTCGATTTAGAAAAATGCCTTTTAACAATATTTCCTTAGACATAAAACGTTCCATAATATGTTAAATAACGAAACCGTCAAGGAAGGCTAGAAATTTAACTAAGGGACGTTCAAGTTAAGTAAATAAAAAGTAAACGGATAAGGTACAAAGTTAAATATAAAAAATGAACGATAAATGTATAAGTCCTGTTATTGCTTGAGTAAGTATATTAATGAGAAAGTTAGCTAATAGTTTGGTATCATTTTGAACATGACACAAAGTTGACTAACAGAAGGGAAAAAAAAAAAGGAATGAAATAGGAATGCTAGAGCATTATCTAGGTAAATTTCAAACCTTATCTACAGCATGAAGCATGAATTTCAAATGTTTTGAATATTTTAAAGGTCAAGTAAAGGTCTGTAATATATTTGCAATTAAAATATGTTTATATGTGTAATGTATAATGTTTTAAAGTTCAAGTTATAATTTGCAATATGTTTGCATATGATATGTTAACATTTAACATGCTCACTAAAATTAATAAGAAGGTATAACAAAGATGATAAGTAAGTGTTGTGCCAACCTGCTTGTTGTAAGGTTGACAAGTAAAGTGAAAATTATAATTTTGTTGTTCGATGGCCTTAAGTCTTCCATAATGGAAGTATTATATTTATATTCTTATGATTGATGATGTTGGTATAAACATTTAAGTTCACAAGATAAGGAAAAATATGAACTATTATAAGAAGTTAAAATAAGTTATGAACGATATTAAGAAGCACATAAAAAGATATTCATAAATGAGTACAGATGAAAATTTTGCATTATGATTTTGCTTGTATTTCTTTCCACAAAATATTTATATGATATATTTATAAAAAAAACATTTTAAGAAAATATTTTATGAGAAATGTTTATGAAAAACATTTTAAGAAAAATGTTTATAAGAAAAGGTTTATGAAGAAATCTTATGAAAGAAAGTTTTAAATGTTTTGTACAATTAGGTTTGAATTTACTGAGCGTATGCTCATTAATAGTTCCTTCATGTTGTAGGTAGTTCTATGGGAGATGAATAAGATTGATTAAAGAGCTCGATGTTATGGTAGATAGATACGAATATCAAGTATGAATACCATTATGGCAGTTTTCTGTTACAGAAAAGAAAAAATTTTCACTGTTGTTGAAAAGATGTTTTAAGAAAATATTTAAGAAAGTAAAATCTCAAGGTAGTCAAGCGAATACTTCGCTATCTCAAGGGAACTCAAGATTATAGTGTTCGTTTTCTTTCCAAAACTCCAATCTCTCTCTATGCCTTTTTTGATGTGGATTTGGCAGGAAGCTCAATGACAAGGAGTACTAGTGGTTTTTGTGTTTTTCTTGGCGCCAATTATGCATCTTGGTGTTCTAAGAAACAGCCTACAGCTGCCCGTTCTAGCTCAGAAGCAAAGTATCAATCCATGGCCTCTACTATTGCTGAGCTCACATGGTTAACCTTCTTGCTTCGTGACATTGGCATTTCTTTTTGCAAGCCACCGTTGTTATTTTGTGACAATCTTAGTGCTCTACACATGTTTGTTAATCTGTGGTTCTATGCTCGCACTAAGCATATTGAAATAGATTATCACTTTGTGCATGAAAAGGTTGTGATGGGCACTCTCGTTACACAATATGTGCCTTCCTCCGTATAGCCAGCATACCTGTTCACTAAGCCTCTACTGCGAGCCACCTTCACCTGTCTTCGAAGCAAGTTGGGCATTCATTCTTATTCTCACTCCAACTTGAGGAGGCATGATAAGGAAAGATCCACAAAAGAACAAATCAACAAATCAATAATGGCCAAACAAATCCCTTTGTTAGAGGGAAATTAGAATCTGTCAAGGATTTATATAACTAAAATTTTTGGTTGAAACTGATAATACTAAACACTATTTTAATACCAGTTTCGTTTCACTCTGTCATAACGCATTTTCCCCTCAATTTTTTGCTTTTTTGTAACGTACTTTTTAAACTTTTTTTGTGGCTGCTAAGGCTTAAACTTAGCTAAATATAGCAACAAAGTCTCTAATCACAAATTTCGTCTAACATTAGGATAGAAAATGACACATGAGACACACAAAAGTCATTTAAAAGTGAGCGGAATTTCGAGCATTACAATGACTACAATATATATAAAAGCTAATAAAATCGTTAAAAAAAATTAACAATGATATAATTTCTTGTACTTTTTGTTCATTTTTGGGGGTAAAGTTAAACAACTTGATTTCTATTAACTAGAAACAAATAAGGTGTATAAGTCTTCTAAATTAATTACGTGTATTTATGTGATTATTTTCCATCCTAATTTTGATGAGTGTTTGTGATTAAGACGTAATTGTTATACTTTGTTA
>CAMOHE010049603.1:0-18888 GCA_946598075.1 Artocarpus hirsutus | reverse complement strand
TCCACGACGGTAAAAAACCATCGTGAAAAGTTGATCATATTTCACGACAGAGGTTTCCACGACGGTTTTTTGACCGTCGTGAAATTTTTCCACGACGGTTATAAACCGTCCTGGAATCCACATTTTGTACTAGTGATGATGATACTTTCTGATTATATATTGATTATCGTCAGCTAAATCGAGTCATAGTGAAGAACAAGTATCCATTGCTAAGAATTGATGAGCTATTCGATCAGTTAGGAGGTTTTCGGTATTTTTCAAAGATAGATCTACGTTTAGGATACCATCAACTTAGAATCAAGGAAGAGGATATCCCAAAGATAGCTTTCAGGACCCAGTATGGATATTTTGAACTTATGTTAATGCTATTTGGATTGACGAATGCTCTTGCAGCTTTCATGATTTCAATGAATCAGATTTTCAGGCCTTACTTAGATCAATTTGTGATTGTGTTCATTGATGACATACTAATCTATTCCAAGACTTGGGAAGAGCATGAGCAATACCTAAGGATTATGCTTCAGACTCCACGAGAATATCAACTATATGCCAAAAAGGAGAAATATAAGTTTTGGTTGACCAAATTTAAGGTTTTTAGGACACGTCTTCTTTAAGCAAAGTATTTTAGTGGATCCATCCAAGATAAAAGCAATAGTGCAATGGGAAAGGCTGAGGAACATGGTTGAGGTCTGTAGTTTCTTAGGACTCACTGGGTACTATAGGAAATTCGTGCAAGATTCTCGAAGATGGTAGCACCATTGACCGATTGATTAAGAAGAATGTCTAGTTCGAATGAGATACAAAATGCGAGTATGCCTTCCAAGAGTTGAAGAACCGATTGACCACTGCTCTAGTGTTAATTATACCAAGTAGTGATAAGCCATATGAAGTCTACAGGAATGCCTCGGACGTGGACTTGGATGCGTATTAATGCAATGTGGATGAGTCGTAGCATACAAATCGTGACAGTTGAGACCTCACGAGTAGAACTACCCCACTCTTACTTTGGAGCTTATAGTAGTGATTCATGCCTTGAAAATTTAGAGATATTACTTGTACGAAGCGACCTTCTAGATTTTCTCAGATCACAAGAGTCTAAAGTATCTGTTCATTCAGAAGGATTTGAATTTGAGGCAATAGAGATGAATGGAATAGATGGAAGACTACAATTTCACCCTGCAATATCATCTGGGAAAGGCCAATATAGTTACAGATGAGCTCAGTACAAAGTCTTCTAGAATTCTCACTTGTTTGGCACTTGAGGATTAAAAAAGAGATGCTATGGTAAGTGAGTATAGGCTACAATATTATGAAGATTATGATGAGGTTTTGGTATACCATATAAATCTACCCCAGCGCTTGTTCAAATGGTGAAGTAGAATCAATAGCTGGATCAACATCTGTAGGGAATATGGATGTAGATTCAGAATGGAAAGTAGTTTGAAGAATAAGAAATACATGTAGATTGGTTGTTGTATTTCAAGAAACATTTGGCAGTACCTATGATAGAGGAAGTGACAAAGGCCGTAATGAATGAAGCCTACAAGTCTCAATTTTCTATTCATCCAAGAAGCACGAAAATATATCACGATTTAAAGAGACAATATTGGTAGAGGGTTATGAGAAAGGATGTTCTAGAATATGTCGCCAAGTGTGTAACCTGTCTCTGGGTGAAAGCTAAACATCAGAAGCCCACTGCACAACTTCACCCGCTTCCTATTCTAGGATGGAAGTGGGAGCATGTTACGATGGATTTTTTCACCGGTTTGCCAAAGACAGAGCAAAAACATAATGCAATCTTGGACGTTGTCGACAGGTTGACAAAATCAATGCATTTTATACCTTTTAAATTGAAGTGTTCGAGGAAAATTCTTGGAGAGTTATATCTGAAGAATATAGTCAGACTACACGGAGTTCCATTGTCCATTACTTCTAATAGGGATACCCAGTTTAATTCCAAATATTTGAGAAGTTTTCAAGAAGCCTTAGGCACGGATTTTAATTTCAACACCACTTTTCATCCTTAGACCGACAGGTAGTCGAGTTATTCATATTCTTGAGGATATATTACATGCTTGTGTATTAGATTTTGGCAAAAATTGAAAGAAACACCCGCATCTAGCAAAATTTTCATACAACAACATTTACCAAGGAGTATCGGTATGACACCGTTCGAGGCACTCTATGAAAGACCATGCCAATCGCTAGTGTGTTGGTTAGAACCAGAGGATAGGATCATTATCGGACCTGATGAGATTTATGAGAGTAGTGAGAAAGTCGTCATGATTCATGATCGATTAAAAGCTACTCAAAGCTGACAAAAGAGTTTTGCTAATGAGAGACGTCAACCATTGGAATTCAAGGTAGGCGACTTTGTCCTTGTGAAGGTTTCATCGTGCAAGGTTGTTTCACGATTTGGTGTAAGTGGAAAACTTGCACTGAGGTTCGTTGGACCATTTAAGATTTCTTATCGTGTTGGTGTGGTTGCTTATCGACTTAATCTTCCTCCTGAGCTTTCTCATGTCCATAATGTGTTCCATATGTCAATGCATCGAAAATGCCCACCCGAGTTGAGCAAGATTGTCTCGTTCCATGATGTACCGATCCAGGAAGACACAACCTACGAAGAGGTGCTAGTCTAGATTATTGATCGAAAAGTAATAAGTTTACGGCATCTTGACATACCATTAGTGAAAGTCGTGTGGCAACACCATGGAGTTGATGAGGCAACCTAGGAATTAGAATCAAAGATGCGAGAATTATACCTACATTTATGTTGTTTCTAAGATGATTTCTAATTTCAAGGACAAAATTCCTTTTAGAAGTAAAGAGCTGTAACACCTAAAAATAAATTAAGATGATTAGCATTGACAATGGTGAATTAGTGTGTCTTATTGTAATTTGAACTTTAACTAATCATTTTGAGGTATTTTTCTAATTAGTTTCACTTTTAACTATTTTTATAATTCCAAACAAGTCCCTTCCTAACAAACTTGGAAAATAACTTACCAAAACCATATGTTGAACATGGTTTTCATCCTAAAAACTACCCTGCCTTCCCCTTTATTTAACCTCCTTTCACTCTCTTTTTTTCCCTCACTCTCACTCTCTTTCTCGTCCCTCTCTCACTGTCTCTCTCTTTTGCTTCCCTCTTCCATTTCTTGCTTCAAGAATGCTGAGCAAAGAACCCTCATGTCCAATAGATTGAAAGCTAATAAACAAGGTTCAAACCCACTCAAATTAGCCCGAAAATGTCCATTGAGGTTAGCTTTCTCTCTTTTTTAAAATTTCAAGGTTTTTGTTTTAATTTTTCAGTCTTCTTTGAATGTTGTAATTTGAGGCTTGATAAGCATAAATAATGTCTAATCTGAGGTTGTAGAATGTGTTTTGTCATGAATCTAAATTAATTTATTTAAGCAAAAATTAACTTAACCAAGTTTTTATATTTTTCTTTGATTTTCAAATAAATGGTTAAATTGAGTTTAAATTTGAGGATGTTGTTCCAAATAGGTTTAGAATTGTTTCTTAGTGTTTTCTGCAAGATTTCTAGGTTGGAATTGATCAAAAATAGGTTGAATCGAGCTTGAAAAGCTCAAGCAAGCCAAGGCTCAAAATTTGGAATTTTTTAAATTTCAACAGATCGACAGGCCAAACTTGAGCTTCGGCAGGCTGGATTCATAAGTTTGGCTTATTTCTTCAACAGGCCAGACTCGGATGACCATTAGGCCAAACTTCAGCGATTTGGCAGGCCGAACCAAGGAGATCGGTAGGTCGACTGAGCTATATGAAACTAGCTGTTTTTCACTAGTTTTCACCGTTTAAAGCATAAATAAAGAATTTGACTTTGTGAGATGATTTTGTCAACATTAAAGGCACACAAGACACTATGGGGTAGCATAGTATTGTTGAATACTTTAAGTTGGACATTGACGAATTTAGTTCAAATCTATGGTTGTTCATGGTTCCGAGGAGCTAACGTATAGTGGGCTGGGACTGCAGTATTAGTGCTCTCGTACTAGATAACGAGGTAGGACTCTAAATCCTCTTTCTTTGTTAGCCATGATTTTAAAAGAGTTTTGGCCACAAAGTGTTTTTCTAAAAATGTTTTTAAGGAAAGATTGAAATAAATTTATTTAGTTATTTTTAGTAATTGCTGGATAATGAAATGATCATAATAAACAGAATAATGAATGTAAATGATAAAACTCAGCAATATGAGACTTAAATAATAAAATAGTACCAAACAAGTCAAAAACGCCATTCAGAATGATATGCTAGGGCATAATGTCATATTCAGAAATTAGGTCCCATAGAGAGCAACCTTAGGGGCAGGTCCCAAAACCCAACTAGGCCACTATGGTAGTGATTCTAATGGCATTGCCTAAGATAAAATGATAAGATTAGTTTTAGATAATGTTGGACAAAAATGGTAAGTATGAGGTTTAAGAAGTTCATTTATTGCATTTTATAATCTTTGTGCTTATGAAAGATTTTATATTGAAATTAATGTTTTTCTCAATGCTCAAGTCCTACTGAGCCTTCTGCTTACAGTTTTATTGTTTTGAAATTCCCCCCCTCTAGGTGGTTTGTAGCATATTAGAGCTAAGTGTGACACTACAGATCGAATGTGTGGATTGTAGGATTTTCCAAATAGGTTATTTACTTTTTTAATTAAGGCATGTAATATTTCAATCATTCTTCTTTTAGATTGGACTGTGGTTGTATTTTATTTATGTCGACATTATGTGCATACACAAATATGGGTACTCGTATTAATTAGTTTTATTATCTTAGCTGCTTTAATTTAAACGTAATTATTTAAAAGTTTTAAATTTATCATGTTTTTATAAATAACACTATTAATTATCTGTCGAGTTTAATTAAAAATTTATTTAATTTAGTTAATTAATCCATTATGTCGCCACCTAGGTCGAGTTCATGACATGAACACAAAAAGTATGATCTTTAATTGGTTATGTCTTACCTTGAAGGCTAAGAATATTCATGATGCACGTCAGAGTCTAGCCAATAATCCACGCATTCATCAGGCCGCCTTTAGCAACAAATTTTGAGCGCCCTTGAAAGCAAAGGAAAAGCTCTGCAATGGCAAAGATAAGAGGCCAAACGAAATAACCAATACGCGGTGAAACTTTCTTTTAGTGTTTCACTTTGGTTTTTTTTTTTTTTTTTATTATCTTGTGTTTTTATAATTAAGAATATTTCACTCTTTGTGATATGTAAATTGAACAAAATTTTTAACATTTTTAATATCTATTTTTTTGCATTTTCAAAATCAAGTATTATTTATCCTTATATTGAAATAAAATAAGACAAAGTTATTATTTATCTTTAAGTATTTAAACAATTCGTGAATATAAACTCTATAAAGTGTACTACTCCATTATGTGGGAGGAGCATTCTAAAAAATGAAAGCAAAGAAAATAGAAATGATAGTTTGCTAACAGGATTTCAGCGCCAAATTACGTACAAGATACAGCAAATCCTGAATACAATAACTAGCAATGTTATTGTATTCTATAGCAAGATACAAAATTCAAGAATCCTAGAGGGTTTATATAAAGCCAAAACTATACGTTCATATACAGCTGCAACCCTAGAACTCATGCAAGTTTTCACATAAAGGTGTCTTTTTATAAATCAACATAACTGTGGCAATAAACATATCTTGTTGATAACAAGTAGTTACTTTTGAATGAAAGGATACAACCAATCAATGCAATAGTTCAACGCAACACCAAAACACACACATACCAATATGAAAAACATGGGCAGGCATCGCGACTTCACTTTCTAGGTGTCATAGTACTCAACCCTCTTGATTTTGTACTCTACACAAAATGAGCCAGAGCCATGACTTTAGCTTCTTGAAGCCTCGACTTCTGCGGCCAAAGTCGTGGCTTTAGCTTCTTGGAGCCGTGGCTTTGAGGCCTCTAGACCGTAGTGCTAGAGCAACAGATTTATTTAGTAGAAGCTGCGTTGTTAGACATTGATAAAAAATTCCTTTGTTTTCTATTTTACATATGTATTACTTAGCTTTTATCACTTGATAGATAAATTACAATCTCTCTAACACTCCGTAACTTTGTACAAAACCTTGGAAATCTCAATTCCTCCTACTGAGAACTACCTATATAGTCCTACTCGTTCTCCATTGCTAACTACATCGACTAGGTTGTACTGATTATTGAGCTCCTTTTTCCGTAACCGAAATATTGATGGAGGAGAAATATTGTTTGTCATCATCGTGGAGGGTATGGGATCTCCTTTGTTGTGCTCTAGATGGAGACAGATGGAGAATTTTTTTTCTTTATTTTCGAAATTTATTCAGTTTTGACTAGTTTTTCAATTTTCATATCACATAAGAAATTTATTGTTCATGTATCATGTAATTTTTTTGATATTTTCTTTGTATTTATTTTTTAAATAAAAGTTACATCAAGGAACGTTCTATGTACACATCACAACTAGGTTACCGCCTAAAATAGACCATCACACACTTAGTATTATATCTCACATAAATCTATAAAAGAAAAAAAACAAAATACAAGTTCAAGAAGGAAAAGAAAAGTACAACCCCCAATGGAAAACTATCCAAGAGCAATCAAAAAATGAAACTGAAAAAATTAACCGCTACTAGTAAAAATGAGCGCAAAAAGTCGAAACTCTACCTTTAAAAATTAGTTCCTAAAGTACACGTTATTTAGAACCTTACCAAAAACAAATAAATAAATAAACCCAAAGGGAAAGCTTGGCAAAGGGGGAAAATGCCTATTCTTGCAACAAAACCTAAACACGAAACAACTCGAAACTAACCAAAAAAAAAAAGAATAAAACCTTTCATTCTAAATTTAAAAACAACACTACAGAAGGGGAGATATATCTCAATGAATCAAGTGAGACCAAAAAAAAAATCTAGCATGAAGTTCCACCAATGAAAATCCTCAACTTTACAAACCCTAGCTGCCAACTTGCCAACAATAGAATTCTCCTCTTTCAAAATTACAAGAAACTCAAATATTATAGTTCTTAGTCATAATGCTCACGCTTCTATTGCGAAATTTAGTGACCACAAAAGCAAAATTTTACTCCATCCTTAAACATAATCACAGAAAAACTGACAAGAAATCTTGCCACTACCAAAATTGCACCAAACCAGTTAATATGAACCCTATAAGACAACAAGTGTTTGACAAATAGTGCAGGCCAAATCTGGAAACTACAACTGAGGCCACTCGGGAATGCACCAAGAACCATTATTTGTAAAATCGGAAATAGTAGCTCAATACAAACATTGTAAAACTTCAAGCATCACAAAAGCATCAACTGTACAATAGCCAAGCCAATTAGACATCTTTTTAGAAGCTCAAAGTAGATAGACTCATTGGGTAACCAACCGCTCTCATACAACAAATTTACCAAGAGTATTGGCCGAACAGAAGGCCGGAAAGAAGACAGACTTAAACTCTTTGCAAAAAGCACCTCCTTAGAAATTCATGCACAAAGAATTTTTTTTACTTGAGAAATTCATATTCAAAATAGAAAGGTTTCTAAAGCCCAAACTACCATATTGATGTTTTGAACACGCTTTAGTCCAAACAACCTAAACGTTTTGTCTCATAATGGAACTTGTCCAAGTAAAGTTTTGAATACATCTATCTATATCCTTAATCAAAGCAGTAGACCATTTACACATCATAAAGCATTGATGAATAGGAGCTAGAGAAAGCTTATTTGATGAGTGTCAATCTACCAGACATAAGAAAAGAAGTCCTTTTCTAGAGAGAAAACTTGTATTTAATTTGATCTGCAATATTGAGTCAAAAAAATTCTGGTTTTGGAGCACCCTTGGAGATAGGAACTCCTAGATAAGTAAATGAAAGATGATCTCCCTGATGGCCAAATGGACATAAGTAAATTAGCCTTGGCCCTTGAAAGTTTGTTACCAGAATAAATGTGTGATTTCTCTACACTCGTTTGTTGACTGGAAAGACCCTAACTGAAACACCTACATTGAGGCACCAAATTCTCCTTGCTTCGCCTACGAAAAATCAAAATATCATCTGTATACAAATAAAATAGAAGAAGCAGCCCGCTAAAAGGAGAAGAGGGTAAAAAGAGCTCCATAATTGACTAGTTTAAGCAGATATATACTAAGAAAATCTTCTTCTAGTCCAAATAAAGTGAAGAGAGCGTATCCCCTTGCCGAACACCTTCATTACACCAAAAAAAAACACCAACGACCCATTGAACAAAATGGAGCTTGTAGTTGATCTGAAAGTCAAAGAAATACATTTAACAAGTCTCTGAAAAGCCAAGGTTAGGAACAAATATGAATACAAGAATCCAATTTAAAAGTTCAATACCAATTTTAGTGGCCTTGTTCCATGTCAAGGCTATTAATCCCCTCTAACGTCAAAGCAGTACATCCATGGATACGACAACCTTTGATGAACCCAAAGTGATTCGGAGAAATGATATACTCACCAATAGGAAAGAAAGGGGTACAACTCAAATTAACTAAAATTTGGTAGGCAACTAGGGTTTGAGTATCGTTAAGCTCCTTTTTATATGATAAATAATCTAGAGGAATTTTTGGGACAAATCTTTTAATTCAAACCCGTAGATAGGCGCCACATAGAGAAAGAAAGAGAAGGAATGTGTGGGGAAAGAAAGAAAAAGGAAGAAAGACAATTCATAGCTTCCTATTTTGGTTGATGGATGTGTATTACCCTGCATGCATCACCTTTTTCCTAGTTTGGCCGTGCAAACTTTTACGCCAAAGTTGCATGCATGGCATGCACATTAAAACCCCACCACACCACCTACACACACATATATATATATTGTTCCTTCCTACAATTAATTCTCATCATCAAATCATTCTCCCATAGTTTGCCACCATGATTAAAATTATTCTTACTTTACACTATTGATCAAAATCACCCTTAATACCAACCACTGATCTTGATATCTTTAATGTTAACCTATGATCTTGTCATCTTCAATATCAACCATTCATCTTCTCATACTCTTAATAACCCCACTTTAAGTAAATTGACTTGATTGAAGTCGATTATAATCCAATCTTTCTTCACACGATTGATAATAATTTTAAGTCTCTTTAATTACTAATTTCACCATTCATCTAACATCTCTTTTATTAAATATGCCATTTTGCACTTTTGTGTGCCAAATATAGTATTGACTTTAGCATTGGTATTAGAGATGGTCTAACTGATAATGATGTATAGGTTGTTTGGGAAATAATAGGTTGGAACTGAAAGTCTAAACTAAAAGTATTCTAACATGTAAGAGCTTTATATTATTAACAGTTGGAAGTATAAGTTTGAACTAGGCCAATGATTGTTCCTAGGCATTGACAGAAGTAGGGTTCCATTGCATGTGTGAATAAAGCTTTGTCCTGCAAGAAAAGAACCATTAGAAAAGAGACACTTAGATTTATAGTAGTCCCACCTCCAATGTGAACTCTAAGTTCACTATTGGATCTTTAAGGTTTCACTATGATAAAAAATGAGTATAATTACGATAGAGATTGAGAATTGGAGAGAGAAAAAGGGAATTGCAAAGAAATATGAAGAAAATATGGAGAAGGATACAATATCTAGATCCCCTAATTTGAGGTGAAATCCTACATTAATAGGGGTAATTTGAACCTTTTTAATTTTCTGATTCTTGAGTTAATTTGGTTGTACGACTATAATAGGCAAATTCCAAATTCAATTATAGTTAATTTCCCTTTCTCTTATTTTTATATTTGATTTAGGTAACTTCCTCCACAAGCTTGATTTGATTAGTCCGTTAATTTCCTAACATTGTAGATTTTGGTCTTCTAATGTTCCAAAGTCCTCCTTTACTAATTTGACCACTATCGACTCAAACCTTGACTCAATCCTACATTGTTTGGCTTATCTAGCCCATTTGGGTTGTCAAGTCATCTTCTGGTCGTTCTCTTATGGTCGACTCCTGAGTCTTATCGCCCTTCCCTGGTGATCGAGGGTAATCCATATTGACATTTGTATGATCCAAACAAATGGTAATGAACATAATATTATAGTAAATTATTAATAACAACAATTAAATTAGGGTGTCTATAGTGAGATCCCCTTACTGGTGGGGGGTTGTTTTTGAAACCATTAGATATAAATCTAAGGTAAAAAAATAATAATAAAGGAGTACCAACAATAAAATAAGTCTAACTGCACATAACACAACACCAATTGTAACTTTTTTTTTTAAAAAAAAAACAAATAACAAAAAAAATCCCCATTATTGCTGGCTAGCATACCAATGGAGCTCCACCACCAACAACCAACCACCATCCACCATCCACCCTCTCTGTCAGTAGTGTTAGACATGTATGCCCTAAAAAGTAAAAATGTAATATGTTTTTAGAGACATTTTAATCAATAATTAATTTATTTATTATTCATATACCAAATTGTAGTCCTCTTTGCATTCATATTTATTGAATGTATGATAAGCAAACAAAAGTGTGAGATTGTCAGTCTAAGCCTTAAGAATCAGGCATATAATAGACAGATTATACAGAAGACATGATTCTTAAGTTGACGGTCTAAATCATAAGATTTGCAATTAAGGGAACAAAGTTGGGTATTTTATTCATGCAAAGACTACTATGTTGTTTATATCTCTAATGAAAGATGGTTTGTCTTGCCCATCGGAGGTAGACTCTACGAATAGAAACATTCGTACCTTGTCATTGGTGACAATATATTGGATCATGACATAAAGTGTAATTGATGAGGATTAATAATTCTGTTTCGACAAATCAATTCACTTTAAACAATCGTATGTGTTGTATCTTAATCCTAAGATAAATAGTGGGCCCATTGTCTTGACTTATGTCTTTTGATGTACCAAAGGATGACACCCACAATTTATGTTGTTACGCAAGCCAGTACGTTGGAGACGTGACTCTTGATAGTGTAGACTTGTTATTCATAGATATGGAATCTATAACTCCTCTTTATGAGTTGATTATATCCTCTTATTTGCATTATTCTGTAATTGAAAGACTGAAGCGTTCAACCAATTGGATACTTAGGTGTAACCGAATGGTTTACTATCTTTGGATGGTAAGTTTTCTGATGGTGAGATAATGGAACGTAAGAGAAAAATAATCGGGAAGGTAAGATAGAATTTCTTCTTAAGCTAATTATGGATATCCTATGGGGATACAATACATTATGATATGTCATGGATGTTTAGCTATTTGGGCTTAGTAATTTTATATAGTTCGAGAGTGCAGCTCTAAGCTTTTAGTAGAGTAGCGTTAGAGTTGATAATTATGAAATGTATATCTAGGATATTGGGTTTTATAATTATCAGGAACTTGAACTATATAGATCCATCAGATCTCCTTTGCTAGCTCATAATAAACCCTATAACAATACGGCATGCTTTTTCAAGGAATTGGTGACTTGTATTAAATTATTAGATTAGCTAAATTTTTATAAGATCAGATCATTCATGTCTGTTTATCAGTTGAATTAATTTATGAAAAATTAATTCAAGATAAACTTGTTGAATTATCTAGAATATTTATTTTCCTATAGATTATCTATATATGGTTGTTTTAATCAAATAACTTCTCTATTGAGTTATTTGAATAACTTCTCTATTGAGTTATTTGAATTAAAACTGAGGCTTTATCCAAAGAATCTTGGGTGGAAAATAAAAGATTCGTAGAGATCATTTATCATAAGTTCGGCAAGTTGTTTTTTAGGTTCGGCCTATCGATGGAGTAAGTTTGGTAGGCCAATCTTTAGGTTTGGCTAGCTAATCTTCAGGTTTCGCAGGCCGATCTTTAGATTTGGCCTACCGATGGAGCAAGTTTAGCAGGCCGATCTACTAGTTTGACCTGCGGACCAATAGATCTTCAGGTTTGGCGGACCGATCTTTAGGTTTGTTCGGCCGATTTTTAGGTTTGACAGGCTGATCTTTAGGTTCGGCCTACCGATGAAGTAAGTTTGACAAGCCGATCTACCAGTTCGGCCTACGGACCGAACGATAATTTGATCACGCATTTTTATGTGATTTTATCAGATATTGATCCATATTTGAATTTTTAAGGTTTTATCTAATAAGGACTAACCCCTAGGTCCAACCTCTATAAATAGGGAGTGAAACTTATAAGTTATTTAGATTAGTTGAGAGATCAAGAGTAAGCATTCTATACTGTGAGTCTCTAAAACTCCCTTGAAGAGCTATTGTTCACAAATCACGAATGATAGTTTTGGGTATTTCTCAATTGGTTGGAAGAAGAGTTACTAGGGAAAAGCTATACGATGTATGCCCAGACACACTCCGATCGTGGATAGAGAGTAGCAAAGAAGACTAGTTAGTTAAGACTCCTCTAGAACACCTTTCTCTTCATCGATTGTAGGAGTTCTTCAATAAACAAGGTTAGAAAGATCTGATTAATTTGCCCATATAATGTGTCAAGCTTAAGTTTTAAAAAATACTTTGATATAAAAAATTTTTAAATTTTCGCTACATACTACTTTACCAACAGGCAGCTCAGCCTCCCATTTCACCACCTTTTAACTAACTTTTATTGTTTACTCAATTTGTGATCGATCAGGCCTGCTTTTTGAGAGAGAAGACTGGAGGAGGCGAGCTCTTTGTAGATGAGATCGTCGGTGGTGATGTGAGGGATGCTAAAGGGTTTGCAGAGATGGCTGGCATAGGTTCTCAGGTCCATCGTCGGGGGAAGCTCTAGTTGGATTTGCAGCCGAGATCGTCAATGGCGATATGAGGAATGGCAAAGGGGTTGCAGAGGCGGCTGGCATGGGTTCCAAAGTCCATTGTCGAATGAAGCTCAAGTCAGATATGGAGATGAGATCGCCGGTTGCGACAAGATCTGGGCTTTCTATTTTGTTTTGTTTTGTTTTCAAAGAAAAGGATCTGGGTTGGTGTGAATCATATGCCGTAGGTATTATTTTAAGATGGGACTCCACGTTTTTAAACTGTTGATTAAAATTTAAGACCATTGGATTATACCTCATCGGTGAGGGGAAAAAACCTCCTCACCATAGACACGCCCATTAAATTAAGGTTGGATATAACAATGCATGTATTATGGGGATTCGCTGCGCGCTGCACGTGCCCAGAATCAGGGGATTGGAAATCACGTGATAAGTTCCACGTACTTTCTCTGACACCTATATTTTTCCCTTGCACATTAGAGATTCCAGACAGGGTTTCGGATTTCTTAGCTAGACTAGCTAGAGACAAAAACCGAACTAAACATTAAGAAAATAATGGGTGAGAAATTTAAGGCCGAAATCATGCATGGGATTTTGACCACGATCAGGCTTTCCTTGGTCTATTACCTTTCTCAAATTATAATTATATCCTAACAACCATTATCTAACCACAACTTGTATGTTTACACTGTTCATCCAAAAACAGAGAAGGAAAAAAACAAAAGAAAAAGACATTAAGTATTAGCTCGTTGATATCATTCTCTATCTTGATTTAACTAACTAATCCGTCCTCAGTTTAGCCAAAAGAAAAATAACCAAACGGACAGCATGTACGCCAAAAATTTTGAGTACGAACTGGAAACAAAATAAAACATTAACCATTGTCAAAATTGGAAAAAAAAACATAAAAAACAAAAAACTTAGAACTTGTAATTGTAGGTAACTCCAATAGTATAGAGAGTGCAACCAGAGAGCCACCACCTTTATTTTGAAGTTCTACACCTCATCTTCAAATGCGTTCATCCACAGCTCTTAATGAATGCTCTAGTTTTTTTAAAGAAAAGCTGTAGATAAGGCGGAGGAGGGAGTTGAGGTTGGTGTCCGAAGAACAACACTTGGAATATCTCATTCTTCCATAATCACAGCCTGCAGATGGTTGCATATAAAACAAAAACAAAAAAAAACTAAATCCAAATTCCTCAACTTCCCCCAAATATGGTTTCCTCATTTTCTTTCCTCATGATGGCAAGAAAATCTGAATTTTTTCTCCTTTTACTCCCTGAAATTTTTTAAAACCCAAATCTATCACTTAAAAAGAAAATCCATAGCGGGACGATCTGTGTGAGGGGCGCTAGGACGATCTGTGTGAGGGGCGCTAGGGCTAGGGCTGCGGCAGGCATGGCGGGGTGAGATAAGCAACCCCTCTCCTCTCCTTTGGATAATCTCTGGATCATCTCCAGATCTAGTTCGATGCTGGACTCGGTGGTGGAGAGACCCAAACCGGTATTATAAGAGAGCTCTGATGCAAGAGAAAAAGGTAGAGAGAAAGGGAGGAAGACCTTGGATCTGCACGCGAGAAGTATAGCGTTTGGACTCTTTGAAGCCGTCGGCAATGGCGGAGAGGGAGATGGTGTCGCTCCAAGGGAGGCGTGGTTGGACTACTTCTGGTGGAGGCACAACTGGTGAAAGAGAAAGAACAACTCGATTGTTGGTTTTTTTTTCTTTTGTCCTTTTGTTTTTTTTTTTCTTTGTTTTTTTAAGACTCCATTTCAATTGAGATTATTTTGGTCTTTTTAGCATGTTAAAGGCATGTGAGTAAGTCACGTGCAATTTTCTACGAGAAATTTAACAGACGTGAACAAAAAGGTGTAAATTGCACTTGATTAAAAAGTTTGGGGACTGTTTTGTTAAGATTAAAAGATTAAGGACTAAACTATCATTCACTAAATAATTTAGGGACTATTTGTGTCAATAACTCTAACAAATAATAATAGAGCTAAAAAAGCTCTTAATAGACATATATAATTTAAGTTTAAATAATTATTTATAAATAAATTATCACATAATTAGATTAGTATAGTTATTAACTTCGTTTTCAGTAAATATCTGAAGCTAAAAGTATCCTTTTAATTATATTAATTACATTAAGTATCTGAAACTAAAAGTATGCTTTTAAATTATATACATTAATTGCTTGTAATCTTTAAATCACATATTTAAGGTCTTTTGTTGTTACTATCATTTAGGATAGGTATTTACCCTTCACATTTATGTTAAAATTAGAGATAATTTATAGTTTATGTTCAACCTTTGTGATTATGATTGAAAAAATTAATTTGATGGCATAACAAGAGTCAAAAATATATTAATCACTAAGATGTACTAACTTGCATTAGTATACTAATAAATTAAGTCTAATTAATTCGTCTCTCTTGAAGAATAGATGTGCACTTTTGATATAGCTTTTCTTTAAAAGAGCCTTAGCGAACGAATCTTCAAGTTATTCTCGTTTCCAAAAATCGTTTTGTGAATGGACATAACTCAATAATTCTTCAACTCCATTAATATTCTACTTCCAACCACTCAAAGATGAATAATAAATTGCGCTTTCTCTAAAACATGTATTCGTGCAGTTTGAGAATAAATGAGGAATCAATGCCTCTATATCCTCTGTTTATAAAACTTGTTGGAGTTGTTAGCGTTTTGTTAGAAAAACGAAGTGATTTTTCTTCTCGTTTTCTTCTAGAAATATTTCAACCATTCTCCCTTATCCATAAAATGAAATTCAACGACCCATAGGAAAATCCTTGTAAGATTACGCTTCCACCTAGATAACTACAAGTCAAATTCAAATCCAATTTCATTAAATGATAGTTACAATAATTACCCAATTAAAATAATTATGATCAAATTATCCAAACCAAGGCCTATTAAAACTCCAACTATAAGTTTGCAACGATCTGACTTTTTGAATTATTACATAACTTACTTAAAATATAATTAACTTAATTTAAAAAATTTATTTTACTTGATCATATTCCTTGTCTAAACATTTTAAGTGAATTTTTTAAAGTATATAATGCATAAAAATTATTTCAACATGATTAGTTATAAGGGAGAAACCAGTTTAGTAAAAAAAAAAAGCTGTGAAAAAAAAAACTTTTTAAAGAGCATATCACATTTCACTCGTATAATATTTTAACATACTAGTAAATAAATTTATGTAAAACGGGATATAGAGTTTAGGGCTAGACTTTTAAAAGGCGTAGGTTACTTTGCCTTCATTGTTAATCCCATCGTATTGTCATGATTACCATAAGTAAATTGGGGTAATCTCTAAAAAATATATTTAGTTTATATTATTTATCCTAGTTTATATATAGTGTTGTAGACATGCGTAAAAGAAATATATATAAAATTAGCACTTTTTAACTTTTCACACTATCTTATCATAACTAAAATAGTATATATGAGCCATATTTTATCGTAAAAAATCAAAAATATTTTTCTTAAAATAGAACATAGAATGTCAAATGTATGTCTTGTTGGTTTTAAAGAAAAGATGAACATGGCAAAATAGGATTTGATTGCTTTTAAAATGTCCTTAGTAAAAAATTCTAACTTCAAACATTATTAAACTTTAACTTCTTATTGCCTTCAGAATTGCTTATTGCAACCTGGTAGGTTCCCAAATATTTAGTAGACACCAAAAAAAGGGCATGATCTAATCATTACTTGAAATTGTGGATTCTATTAGGTAAAAAACTGTCGTGAAAAGTTACCATGACACTTAAAAACTATCATGGAATCCACTATAATGGAATCTTATGGGATTCCATGACAGTTTTTAAACTGTCTAAAAATAGAACTTTTGTAGGTTTTTTACCCTTTGTGAAGATTCCACAATGGCTTTTACGAAGATTCATTTTACAAATCATGGTTCGAAGGATGTAGGCATTTAAGATATATTTTAAAGATACTTTTTGAGACTATTTTTAGGGAAAAAAATTGTAAAATGTTGCACTTTTTATGACAAATTTTAGGGGAAAAAAAAGGTTGTAGAATCTGTCTAAAAAAAAAAAGACTACAAACACTATCATGGAACCTAGCTATTTCACAGTGGCTTATATAAATTGTCGTGGTATGTACACATACAACGATGGTTTTGTAAATTGTCATGGAATCTAAAGGTTCCATAATGGCTTTCGTATTTTTAGTTTGTGATGAGTTTTTAATAAAGATAAACGATGGTTTTTAGAGAAATATCATTAAAAGTTCCAACATTTATTAATAATTTATTATAGTGAATAATAGAAATCAATTTCAACATATGAAATCTGATTGTCAATAGTGTTGAATGCATTAAAATGCATCGCTGCAGATTTTTACCCTATTGTCCCTTCAATATCAATCAGGTTACCCCAACACATGTCTATCAACAAAAACTCCAATCCTCATCTTTAATTCCTTACGATTTCTTATTCATGAAGAGAGACAAGTGTAGCATTTTAATCTACTAGTAATCCTATTTTTGCATCACTTAAAACATAAACACTACAAGAAAAGAGATCTTTCGCTACGATATCTTTAGCGATGACAAAAGAGGGGCTTTTAACAACAATATGTCCTTGCTAAAAATCACAATGATGATTGCTTGGAAAACTATTTGTTTATAACAACAATGTCATCGCTAAAATTTTGGTGGCAAATCTTAAGAAAGGAGTTTTGTAGTACCGCCAAAAAATAGACATTTTAGCGACGACATAGAAGTCCTAGCAGTAATGGCCTAAAGCTTGGTTCCAACTGCTGCCAAATAATTTTGTGTCGTCACTAAGAATTGTATTTTAAAATTTTTATTGAATTTTTAGCAATGAAATTGAGTGGTCAGAAGATATTGTCAAGGATTTTATGTCGATGCTAAAAGTTATGTCGTCATTAAATGGCTAGTATAATATATTTAATTCAAACGACGTCGTTTGTTTTAGTAATAGTGACGACATTATAAAATTGATAATTAATAAGTAACGATTATAAATAATGACATAAAATTGAATAAAACATACTATGAAAATAAGAAATGACTTGTTAAGACTTGATAAAATTATGTAAATGCATTATTACTTCTATTAAAATTCAAGAACTTGGTGGTATGCATACTATTCAGATAGTATGCAATCATTAAGAATCGTATATGCATACGAGGTTGAAACACCCGTTATTTTAATGCGTATGATTTTTGGTAAAATCATATGAATAAAAATATCACTTTAGTATTTTTACTAAGTCACCGTAGTAAATATTTTAAATCTACCTATCACTCAATTATATCAGCCTTGTCCCACTACATTAATGCTCAATTAAATAGCATCCTTATCATTTGGAGACATAGAATTAATTCACCTCAACTACCAGAAGACATCAATATGTTTTCTCAACCACCTTTTTAATGCTTCCTTCATCTTCTTCTACAACATACCCCATTTGTCCCCTCAATTATGTTGACATTATTTGCTAAAAGTCTCCGTGGGAGACATGATAACATTTTCTTTTAATGCTCATTTAATTCTATCATGCTTCTCAATTAATTTGATGCCTATATATTCAACCATCACCACTCTCTTCTCTAGTTTCTCATTCTCTCCTTTCTCACTTCAATTTCCAACTAAAGACACAAGACATAAAGCTGTCTTTGCAACCATGACAACTATAATTTCCAGCCACGTTTGAAGTCGTTTTGGAGTCAATACAAGCTTGATTTTTAACCCAAACTTTGGTGTTTTTCAAAGGAGTTTTGAGGTAGGTTTTCTTAAATTCAAACTTGGTTTTAGTATGTGTTTTCTCCATGTCTAATGCATGCTTTTCGTGTTCCAAGTTCATGTAAATTTCTAATTATGTTAGCATACATATTTGAGCATTTATGAACAAAAACTTGAGTCCTAAGTTGAAACCGACAACCAACCTTTATTTTGGTTTGATGATGATTTTGAACTCATGTGAATATGTTTATTATGATTATATAATGCATGCTGTATATTTTAGAATGGTTTTGAGATGTTGAACAAGAATAATATGATTTGGGTTAAAGAGAAACTTAACCTTCCATAAACCTTGTATTATC
>CAMOHE010049601.1:0-27666 GCA_946598075.1 Artocarpus hirsutus | reverse complement strand
CTAAGATCAATCCAATGTTCTTCATTTGTAGGCCCTAGGACCACAACCATTCAATCGCTTAATTGATGCTTAAGATTGCATTGTTTCCATGCCTCCAGCCGTCGAGCTACATTACATCTGGAACTCAGATTCGCATATATCAGAAGGGCCATCGAGGGCGAAAAAGAAGAAAAAAATATATAAAAAATGTTGCAAATGGCCAATTTGTTGGTCGAGTTTTTCAAAGAAACTACAGTTAAAAAATTGTAAAAAATAATAAATAGTAAGTTTTTATGTTCTATAAATACCGAGGCCTTTGGCCTCGACTGAATCAAACAACCCCTTATGCAATATGCAAAAACATTGTTTTAATTTTAGTTTAGTTTTTAATTTTTAATTTTTAGTCTAAGTTTTTGTAAAATATTTCCCAATTTATGTTGTAAAAATTATGTTTAATAATATTTTTAGTATTTTATTTTAAATATGTGTTTTTAATTTTTCTTTTTAGCTAAGGTGAGTGACGGAAACACTAGCAAAATCATTTCAAATATTTTTAGTTTTCCTAGTTTTCTAAGTAGTTATAATGCTAAAATATTTTCTAAAAAACCAAGGATTTTAATATTTTCTTAGCTAGAACTCTGCCAAAATTCTAGTTTTGATTTTTTGACGATATAGACTGGCACAAATAATGCTTGAGAGAACTTTGATTAGCCATGGACAGAAAATAGATTGATAAATGCTTAACTTATTATTTTGGTTGTTATTTTAGTTAAGTAATGTTGAAATTTTGCTCGTTTATTAAGTTAAGTTTTTGTTGCATCATAGATGTGAAATAGTACAATAAATACTTAATAATACTTGATTTATTATCGACATAGGATGACATAATATATTCTTAAACTAATTAATAAATAATTGAAAAAACTAAAATTTGTTTAAGTTGATTGCCAAATAGAACTTTAATTTGAACCTTAGCTCTGTTATAATTACTATTTTACCCCTTTTAATTTGTTGTTATTATTGTTGTTGTTTTGTTAAAATTATTTTAAATTAATTACACTTATTGTTAAAGTTTCATTTTAATTTAAGTTGCATTTATTGTTATTGAAGTTCCAAAATAATGAAATTTTGAAAATGAAAATGCTGCAAAAATGTGTAAAATATTGTGAATGCTATGAACCGTGTGTGTATGTATGAATGCTACCTCTTGGTATTCCATGAGTTACATGCTAAGGTTTTATTGCAAATTTATAGCTCACATTTAGATCACATTATCTCACCATTGATTTTCTCTTAATATTATGTATTATGTCTCTCTTAATTGTATATGTAACCTATATAAGTTATGTCTATAGCTATTACCTCTAGTTATAATTTTTGGCCTATAAATTGAGGTTGTGCTAAGCTTATATGTTTATCCCACACAAGTGAAAGTATAGGAGTTGCTTTGCCTCCCATTTTCTCTCATGTCTTTTCTCTTGTTCTCTATAGTCTTTTGTTATATTTTGCTTTGTTTTATGACACGTTATCAGCACAAGTTCTAACCATTATTTTTCATGAAGAGATTGGATTTCAAAAATTATTCTGCTGATATTAAAGTTAATGGTGAAGCCTTTTGCCTAGCGAACAGTGGAACAATACACACTATTCTCAAAGATTAAAAATATTTTTCCAATCTTATATTAGCTAAAGCCAATGTTAGTACAATATCTGGTGTTGCAAACCTCATTGAAGGCTTCAGAAAAGCTAATATATTATTACCTGGTGGCACAAAGTTTATAATTAATGACGCTATGTATTCTCATAGATCAAAAAGAAATCTATTAAGTTTTAAAGATATACGTTGTAATGGTTATCGTATTGAGACAACAAATGAGAAAGACGTCTAATGTCTTAGGAAAGAAACAAATATTAGAAAAGCTACTGGCATACTCTTCTCGATTGTATTATACATTTATAGATCCAATTGAATCTTATGTGGTGATGAACCAAAAATGCAAAGATTCAAGGAATTTCATTGTTTAGCATGATCGTTTAGGTCATCCAGGTTCTATAATGATGCGAAGGATTATAGAAAATTCAAATGGACATCCTTTAAAGAATCAAAAGATTCTTTTGTCCAAAGATTTTTCATGTGCTACTTGTTTTCAAAGAAAAATGACTTTAAGGCCATCCCTAATGAAAGTTACAATTGAATCTCCTACAGTTTTAGAACGAATTCAATGAGATATATGTTGTCACAATCCACCTTTACGGGCTGTGGTTTAACATTTTCTTTACTTACGTAACTATAAAAATCTTGAAAATACTTTTTTCTTTTCTTTTATTCAGATTCAATAAATATATTACACATACATACTGAAATTTCTTTTATAATTATATGTATAATTACATAAACAACTTTTTGTTTTTTTTTTTAAAGATCACCTACTTAGCATATTCAAAAGAGGTTTCATCTCACTTAACCATACTATATTGTTTACACATCAAGATCCAAAATAACTTAAAAATACATAGCAACGAAAACATATCTGTAGCAGTATCCATACCCTGGTCTGCACATTGCTCATATTTTCCCGCCAGCTCATCAGTATGTTCGTTCTAACCTTCTAGAGGAAATTCCCACAGCATGAAATAACTAGGTGAGCTTATGCTCAATAAGTCTGAACATAGCCCACATGAATCTTATACTAGTATGCATGATCCATTTATACTTACTTATGAACATTTCTTATTCTTATTATATCTTTTCTTTTATTAGAGCCCAAGTGCTCATACCAAATGTGCGCATAGGTCTTCGTAATACCGAAACCATAACATAACTTTGACTTTAACTCCCCTTTACTTCGAGAGCTAGTTCGACACTTTTCTAAGTTCTGGTGTTTCATTTACCAGTCTAGTTATTTTGGTTATTATACCATGCATGACAATATAAGTATATACTAAATGCAAAACATTTATACTTTCCAATTATGTAGCACACACAAGCATGTTCACATAAATATTCTATACCCTTAAACCTACTTTTTCATACTGTAGATGGGTGTGGAACTTACTTGTTTTTGCTGCTATTAAAATCATCCTCGAGTTTCCTTAGTTACTCGTCTAAGGACTTGTTTGGCCAATTATATCATTATTAGCCAAATCATCACTATTTTGCTATACGTAATAAGGTATACTTTTCGATTACTTAAAGTTCGACCGTCCTTTCGTTTTTTTCTATCATATACGTTTTGGGGTCCGTATTGCCCATTTCATGAAAAATGACAGTTTTGCCCTTGATGGGCTGCTTTGAATTCCTAAGCCCGACTTGGCTAATTTAATGTGAAACATCGCTCATTAGCATGAAACAAGTGCTTAAGGCATTGGATTACTAGTTTAAAATAAAAGTTCAAGTTAAACAAAACTTTACAACTTTACCCCTCGTTTGAAAATTTTTGACGATTTTGCCCCTAGGACCAAAGATAATCTTTTTAAACCATTAGTCTCCATTTTTCAAGTGAATCAAATTTTCTCAAAGTACCATACCCTAATTCTTTTTGTAAAATGACGTTTTTTCCCTTAAAATTTTTTTTTACAACTTTAACAACTTTTTGTAAAATTTATATCTCACAACCGAAAGCGATTTTCGACGAACTATTTATGATTCCTAACAGTTTCATCAAGATCTACAACTTTCAAGTTTTAACTTTTTCAAAATTCCTACTAGAAAGGGGAGTTTTTGGCCTTTTTTTAATTTTGCCAAGAAGAACAATTTTTTTGGAATTTAGTCCCTAGGGTAATTTTGTAAAAATCTGCTTTAACATAATACCCCCACTGTTTTAAGCAGTTTCCAAAACCTCTCTAACAAATAATCTTGCTTGAAAATGTTAAACTTCATTCCTTTAAGGAATTATTCAAACTTTGAAAATTTTTGCTCAATTTCAAAACCATACCAAACCTTAAGTTTTCAATCTCTAATTTCACCACTCATCACCATCACCCTTTTGAAGATTATATAAACATGTCATAGTCTAACATAAATAATTACATGCCTTACTTGAAAAACAAAACAACAAAGTCAAAGCAAGCAACCATAAATCCAAGATTAAGGGCTAAGCTTTTACCAAAAAGAAAAGTGATGAGCTTGTGCACCTTTCTCACTTTGATTATGCCAACTTTCTAGGCATATTCCATAACAAATAAAATGTTTTGTTAAACTCCCTTCAAACCCAAGAAAACCCTAAAAAACTTAAAGAAAAGTTTTGAATCTTACCTTAAAATTTAGAAAAAGCTTGAGTTTAAAACTTGGTCTTACTTGAATCTTGCTTGAAGGTGGTTATATGAAGGAATTGGTTTTGAACAAAATTGAGATGATGAGTTTTTAGAGGCAGCAGAACATGGATGGAAGGCAAATAAAAAAAATTTAACTTGTTTAAGCTTTTAATAAAGCTTATCTCATTTGGATATAAAGTGGTGAGTCACCACTTAATGATAATTAGGGGGAAGTTGGCCTTTTATGATTGGGCCACATTTGTGAATGTGGTGGCCCAATCAAAATTCCCAAAGTGTCCTCCTTGGTGGGAACCCCCAAATTTTACACAGTGTAATTTTTTCTCACATAGTATTTTTCTTATACTACTAGGGTGGAACTGTTGGAAAACATATTCTTATATTGTATAGAATATCCTATCTATTCTTTAGTCCACTTTTGGAGTCAAAACATAGTATTTTTTGTATCTATGTTTTTACCTTAGCAGTGTACTTACATCACGTTGAACCCCTTTTATGTTGTTTTAAGGTTTTGGCACACTTTTTTTACTTTATTTTGATCTTAATCGCCTATTAATTTATACCATAATATTATAATTAACTGTGATATAAAATTTATTTCATGGATATTCTTTTCAAATTTTTGAGCTTTTAAGCTCACAAAATCTGTATTTAATAATATCAAACATCATATCAAGTTTATCATAAAATTTTTTAGTAATATTGTTTATTATATATTATCGTAATTTTTGCAAAAATATGATTTATAAGGGTAAATTCATTGATTAAATCCAATTAAATATTAGATTTTTTTAATGCATTTCCCTTGGCCATTACATATGTGGGCCTATTATTCCATCATGTGGACCATTTTAGTATTTTTGGTACTAATAGTTGCATCAACACGTTGATCATATGTTTGTTTATTATCTACTCGCAATATTGTATCTGTGAGATTTCTTGCTCAAACAATCCGATTATGTGCGTAATTCCCAAATTATACAATCAAGAAAATTCGTCTGGATAATACAGGAGAATTTACATCTCAAGCCTTTAATGATTACTACATGTCAATTGGGATTATTGTTGAGCATCTTATTGCTCACTTGCACATGCAAAATGGATTAGCAGAATCTTTTATTAAAAGGCTGAAATTAATTGCTAAGCCCTTACTTATGAAAACAAAATTACCTAGCTTAGCTTGGGGACATGCCACATTACGTGTTGTAGAGCTCATTCGCATAAGGCCAATTGCATATCATAAATATTCCCTATTACAACTTGTTTTTGGTTAAGAGCCAGATATTTCCTATCTAAGAATTTTTAGTTACGCAGTATATGTCCCAATTGCTTTACCATATCGCACTAAGATGGGTCCTAAAAGGAGACTGTGAATTTATGTTGGATTTAAATCCTCATTAATAACTAAATATCTGGAACCCTTGACGGGAGACCTCTTTATGGCACAGTTTGCCAATTGTCAATTTGATAAGTTAGTTTTCCCAACATTAGAGGGAGATAAACAATAGCTGAAAAAACAAGAAATTTTATGGAATGCATTATTGTTATCTCACTTCGATCCTCCCACAAATCAATGTGAATTACAAGTTCAAAAAATCATTCACATTTGCAAAAGTTGCAAATCAGTTACCAGATACATTTACTGATGTTAAGAAAGTGACAAAATCACATATACCAGCTGAAAATGTTCCTATTCGAGTTAATGCTCTTATTGAAAAAAAATATTAATATGCTAGCAAATAAGTCTAAGGCACGTTAGAAGCATAGTAGACCCATCGGTACTAAGGATAAAAATCCAAGAAAGAAAAAGAAGTTTAATAATAAGCAAGTTGGCATTTCTAATTTTATTAATGTTCTTGAAGAGCCCAGTAAGAAAACAATTGTCATAGCTAAAAAAGTAACCCCAGAAGAGGTTCAAGTACCTAAAAATGACGTTAATGAAGAGATCTCAATAAGTTATGTAACTTCAGGCAAGAGATGGAATCGAAATGAAATTATTGTCCATAACATATTTGCATATGCAATAGCTCTTGATATTGTTGAAGAAAACAAGGATCTTGAACCAAAGTCCACTGAAGAATATTAGCGTAGAAATGATTGGCCAAAATGGAAAGACACAATCCATGCATAATTAAATTCACCTGAAAAATGTCAAGTTTTTGGGCATGTTGTCCAAACACTTGAAGGTGTAAAACTTGTAGGCTATAAGTGGGTATTTGTGCGAAAACGTAATGAGAAAATTCAAGTTGTTTGATATAAAGCATGACTTGTAGCATAAGGCTTTTTGCAAAGACCTGGTATTGACTATAAGGAGACATATTCACTAATGGTGGATGCGATTACATTTAGATTTTTTATTAGCCTAGCAATTTCAAAAGGACTTCAAATGCATCTAATAGATGTTGTAACGGCTTATCTTATGGGTGACTCGATAGTGACATTTATATAAAGGTCCTTAAGGGGCTAAAAATGCCTAAAGCATACAACTCAAAACCCAGAGCAATGAATTCAATTAAAATACAATGATCTATGTATAGATTAAAGCAATATAGATGCATGTGGTCTAATCGTCTCAGTGAATATCTTTTGAAAGAAGGATTTATTAACAATCCAATTTGCCGATATGCTTTTATTAGAAGGTTAAAGTTTGGATTTGCTATTATTGAAGTTTATGTTGATGATTTGAATATCAGTGGGACTCATGAAAAGCTTATAGATACAATAACATATTTGAGAAATGAACTTTAAATGAAAGGTTTAGGAAAAACAAAATTTTGTCTTGGCTTACAAATTGAGCATTTATTGGGAGGAATTTTTGTTAATCAATCATCATATATTGAAAAAGTATTAGAACATTTTAATGTGGATAAATCCTATCCAATGAGTTCTTCCATGGTTGTACGATCCCTTGATGTGAAAAAGGATCCTTTTCGTCCTTGAGATGATGATGAAAAAATTCTTGATCCAAAATTACCTTATTTTAGTGCTATTGGTGCATTAGTGTATCTTTCTAACTGCACAAGTCCTGACATAGCATTCTTTGGTAGCTTACCAGAGAGATATAGTTCTTCACCAACTCAAAGACATTTGAATGGTGTAAAACAAATACTTCATTATCTTCGTAGTACAACAGATATGGTTATTATGCATAAGATTCCAAGTCAGAATTGATTAGATATACGAATGCAGGATATTTGCCTGATCCATATAAAGCACAATCACAAATAGGTTATTTGTTTACATATGGTGGTATAGCTATATCTTGGTGCTCGACAAAGTAAATCCAAACCGTTATATCTTCAAATCATGTTGAGATATTGGCAATTCATGAGGAAAGTTGAGAATGTATATTGTTAAGATCCTTGGTGCAACATCTAAGAGAAACATGTAACCTTTCATTCAACAAAGAAAGTTCAATGGCATTGTATGAAGATAATGCAGCCTGTAACATCCAACTCAAAAGGGGTTATATAAAAAAAGACAAAACAAAGCACAGTCACCAAAATTCTTTTTCACAGACAAGCTTCAAAAGAGAGGAGAGATCGACATACATTAAATTCGCTCCAGTGATAACTTGGCAAAATTGTTTACAAAGGCACTTCCTAGAACAACATTTGAGAAGTTGATACACAAAATTGGTATATGTCAACTTATAGATCTTTGAAGAAAAGATGTTGACATGAGGGGGAGACACTACATATTTTACTCTTTTTCCCTTATCCTAAGTTTTGTCCTATTGGGTTTTCCTAGCAAGGTTTTTAATGAGGCAATCCTAAATGCAGAGCATACAAGAATTATGTACTCTTTTTTTCTTCACTAAGATTTTTTTCCCATTGGGTTTTTTCTTAGTAAAGTTTTTAATGAGGCATATTCTTTGTCTAGTGGACATCCAAGGGTGAGTGCTGTGAATCAAGTATGTGTGTGTATGTGTGGATGCCACCACTTGGTATGCCATGAGTTATATGCAAAGGTTTTATTACAAATTTACAATTCATATTTAGGCCACATAATCTCACCATTGAATCCCTCTTAATATTGTGTATTACGCCTCTCTTAATTGTATATATAACCAATGTAAGTTATGTCTATTATTATTTCATTTAGTTATGATTATTGGCTTATAAATAGAGGTCATTGTAAGCTAGTGCGTTTATTCTCCACAAGTGAAAGTATAGAAAGTTGCTTTGTTTCTCGTTTTCTTTTGTGTCTTCTCTCTTGTTTTCTTTATTTTTGCTATATTTTGCTTTGTTTATGACAATGAATATGTATTGTAAATAATGAATATTAATCCTCATATCTTTTAGTTTTTAAATAAATAAAAATTTAATATGATAAATACACTAGAACTAAACAAAATCCTTCCTTATGGGTTCAACCTTTGATTCACTAAGTATATACTCACTTGAGGCATCCTTATACAGTTAAACATGTATGCTATAAGGAGTAAAAATTTATGTATTGTTTATATACTAAATGTTATCCTCTTTACATTCATATTTGTTGAATGTATGTTAGGCAAACAAAAGTCTGAGACTATAAGTCTAAACCTTTAAAAATCATGCATATGATGGACAGATTATGCAGAAGACATGATTCTAAAGGTGATGGTCTAAATAATAAGATCCACAATTGAAAGAATAAAGTTGGGCGCTTTAATTATGCTAAGACTATTATGTTGTCTGCATTCCTAATAGGAGATGGCTTGTATTGGCCATTGGAGTTAGACTTCGCGAGTAGAAACATTAGAACATTGTCCTAGGTGACAATGTATTAGATCGGGACATAAAGTTGGATTGATTTGGATTAATAAATTCATCTATGCAAATCAATTCACTTTAGACAATCATATATATTGTATCTTAATCCTGAAATGACTAATGGGCCCGTTGTTCTGACTTATGTCTTTTGATATACCAATGGGTGACATCCTGACTTTGTGATGGTATGCATACCAGTATATTAAAGACATGACTCTTGGTAGCATAGACCTGTTATTTATAGATATGGAATCCATACCTCCATTGGTGGAGTCAATGATATT
Organism: Artocarpus hirsutus; assembly: GCA_946598075.1. Taxonomy (NCBI): domain Eukaryota; kingdom Viridiplantae; phylum Streptophyta; class Magnoliopsida; order Rosales; family Moraceae; genus Artocarpus; species Artocarpus hirsutus. The sequence goes on along the minus strand of CAMOHE010049601.1, from coordinate 18,374 downwards.
CTTTTATATACGTTATTTTGTAATTGGAAGACTAGAGTGCTCAACCATTTGGATGCATAGGTGTAACTGAATGGTATTCAATCTTTGGATGGTAAGTTTTTCAATAGTGAGATAATGGATTGTAAGATAAAAAAAATCGGTAAAGTAAGATAGAATTTATCCTTAAGCTAATTATGAATATCTTTTGGGGATATGACAAATCATGATATGTCATGGACACTCGGCTAATTTGGAGCTTCGTAATTTTATATGGTTTTAGAGTACAGCTCTAAGCTTTTAATGAAATATCATTAAAGTTGATAATTATAAAATATGTATCTGGGATATTATATTTTATAATTATTGGAGCTTGAACTATATAGGTCCATCAGGTCCCCTTTACTAACTCATAACAAATCCTGTAACGATATGGCGTGCTTTTTCAATAAATTGGTGACTTATGTTAAATTATTAGATTGGTTGAAATTTGATAGGATCAGATAATTCATGTTTGTTTATAGGTTGAATTAATTTTGTAAATTAATTCAAGATAAACTTGTTGAATTATCGAGAATATTTATTTTTCTTAAGATTATCTAGATATGACTGTTTTATTCAGATAACTTCTCTATTAGGTTATTTAAATTAAAACTGAGGCTTTATCTAAAGAATCTCGGGTGGAAAATCAAAGATTCTCAATGATCATTGTATTGCAAGTTCGGCAGGCCAATCTGTTAGTTTGGCCTGCTGATCTAACGATTTTCTAATCATGCATTTTTGACGTGAATTTATCAAAAGTTTATCTAGATTCAAAATTTTGAGGCCTTATTTGATAAGAACCAACCTTGGGTCCAACGACTATAAGTAAAGGGTGAGTTTTATTAGTTATTTAGATCAGCTCAAAAGTAAAGAGTAAGTATTCAATGGTAGATACTTTGAAACTCCCTAAGGGCTATTGTTCACAATCACGAACCTTGGCTCTAGGTCTTTTTAATTGGTTGGAAGGAGAGTCATAGGGGAACTGTTGTACAACGTGTGTCCACACACACTCTGATCATGGATAGAGAATAGCAAAGAAGATCAATTAGTTGAGGCTCTTTGGAACATTCTTCTCTTTACTGATTGTAGGAGCTCTTCGACATACAAAGGTTAGTAAGATCTGATTAATTTATGTATAAAACATGTCAAACTTATGTTTTAGAAAATACTCTGATTTAAAATTATTAAAATTTCGTTGCGTACTCGTTTTCCAACATATACTTGGGGGTTATATTAGATTGTACATTTTAAGACCGAGTCAAGTTTTTAGCGTCTTTGCCAAGGAACAGAATTGTATTCAGTGCAGTATATTTTATATATTATATTTTTTCTTTTTATTTTCTATTTTACTAACTCTTTTGTTTATTTGTTTTCTTTTAATATTTGCTGTTTTGCAGGATTTAAGTATTGTTTACATAAATCTGCATGCATTTTTTGTCAGTTACTATTTACGTAGTTACTATTCATTTAGGTACTATTCACTTTACTATTCATAATTTACAAAAAAGAAATTCTAAAAATCTTGAAAATTTTATTTTCCTTTCTTTTCTTTGTAATATATTTATTTTGTTAGTTTCAGGTTTTGTTTTAGGTTTTTGACTTAAAAATAAAACTTTATAAAATTTTAGATCATATTTTCATAATACTTAATAATAAATTATGCTTTTATAAAAAGTATTCTTTGAGAAACTTCTGTTTGAGAACTAGTACTTGTTGGGAACCTCCCCAAAACCAATTACGTTTGGAGATTCTCCTAACACCAGTCATTCCAGCAATGTTGTTTTGACTAGGAGGTTGACTTTTAAGGAGTCTTTGGCTTACCAATCTTTCATGGGAACATTCTTAAAGGATATAATTCTCAAAATCTACAAAATAAATAAGGTGGATGCTTTTCACTCACTACTTTATTCTTCCCAATTAAAGAAAAGCTTAGTATCTTGTTTATAAAATTCTGTAAATATTATAAATAATTGGTATGCTAGTTTGGTCTCATGTTTCTAAAACTCATAGATTGATTAGGAAAAGTTCAAAATCAACTTTAGTTTCTATCGTGTCTTCACATTCACCTAAAATGGTTGATGATGAAAGTATTCATAATGAAAACATTGTTAACTAACAAATCATTAATCATGTTTGTTCAATGCAAGATTATTTGCAACGACCTTGAGAATCTACTCTATCATGTCTAGTTTTTCCTCTCAATACCCATAACTTTATGTTTAAAACAGGAACGATTAATTTGCTTCCAAATTTTTACGTTATAGAATCTAAAAATCCTTACTTGCACCTTAGAGAGTTTAAAGATTGTGCTAGCTTCATTGATCAAGATGTTTCAAATAAAATTGTTAGCTAAAGCTTTTCCCTTTTTCTTTAAAAGACAAGGCTAAAACTTGGCTTACATCTTTAAAACCTAGGTCAACTAGTGCATGGCAAAAAATGCAAACTAAATTTTTGAAGAAATTCTTTCCAACTCATAAAAGCAATGCTGTAAAGAAACAAATCCAAAAGTTTTCCCAGAATGCAAAGGAAGTTTATTTTTGGGAACATTTTAAGGATTTGTTGAACTCTTGTTCACATGATGGTTTTCAAAAATAGTATTATATTAGTTTCTTTTATGAAGGTTTAACTCCTAAAACCTGTCAATTCATTAAAACAATATGTAATGAAGAATTCCTTAATAATGAACTTAAAGAAGCATTAGATTTTTTAGATAACTTAACTGAAAACTCTCAATATTAGCAACGTGTTAATTCTGAAGGCTCAATTAGGTCTAATCTTGCTAATGTTCAAAGAGTTCTTCTTGAATTTAGTCAAGAAAATGATATAAGTGCTAGGATTGCTACTTTGTTGAGAAAGATTGAAGCCATAGAATGTAGGAATGTTCAGGAATCTAAGATTTAAACTTTGTATAGTGTTTGCCAAACTCTAGGTCACTTAATTTATGACTATCTAGTTTTTACGGAAGGGTCCCATCAACAATTGAATTATACAAATCGAATAGATCAATTTATGAAACCTTTTCTATCTCTATATTTTGACACATTTAATCCATAATGGAGAAATCATTCCAATTTTAGTTGGAGGAAATCACAGCAACCACCACCACATCCACCTCAAAATTCTCAAAATCATCCACCATTTCCACAATAACCTCAAAATCTACAATTTCCATCAAATTAACAAAATTTCCAAAGGCCCCTTCATAATTTTCCAGCTTTTGAAAATCTTCATTCTAGAGTCAAAACTCTTGAAGATACTTTGTAATTATTCATGCAAGCTCAAAAAGCATTCATTCAAAAACAAAAAGTTCATAACACTCACATTTGACAAGATATTCATGAGATTGAGGTGTCCATTTCTAAGCTCACTTCTTCACTTGCAATCAAAGAAAAAGGAAAATTCCTTGCTCAACCTGTACATTATTCTTCTTCTAATGAAATTGCCTCTTCAAGTTCTTCATTATAACAATAAACTATTAATTTTATTTCAACTCTTCAAAATGGTAAAAATATTGATAAAACTGTTGATTCAACTTTGAAAGGTGATGATAAAGTTAATAGTAATAAGGGAACTTCTAAGAAATAAAATGTTGTTTCTAAAGAGAAATTTGTTTTGAAGGTTCCTTTTCCATAAGCTTTGCTTTCAAAAAAGAAGTTTGATAAGAATGCTAAAATTTTTGAACTTTTCAAGCAAGTTAAGATTAACATTCCTCTTTTAGCTGTAATTAAACAAGTTCTATCTTACGGTAAAATTTTTGAAAGATGATTGTATAATTAAAAGGAAGCATAGTGTGACTAAAACTGTATTTTTAGCTGAGAATGTTAGTTCCATCATTCAACATATTTCACCATTGAAGTGCAAAGATTTAGGCTGTCCTAAAATTTTTTGTATCATAGGAAACACTCAAATTGACCATGCATTGTTAGATTTTAGTGCTAGTATTAACCTTTTACCTTGTTCTATTTATCAGCAATTAGGTTTAGGTGAACTTAAGCTAATTTCTATTATACTTCAGTTAGCTGATTGTTCTGTGAAAATTCCAATAGGAATAGTTGAGGATGTATTAGTTTAAATTGATAAGTTCTACTTCCTAGTAGATTTTATGATTTTGGATACATAACCCATTTCCACTTTTAATTTTCAAGTCTCTATTATTTTAGGGCATCTATTTCTTGCAACTTCAAATGCCTTGATTAATTGTAGAAATATCCTGAAATTATCTTTTGGAAACATGACTTCAGAATTCAATGTTTTCAACTTGTCGTAACATTTGGGTAAACAGTGTGAAGTTAAGTTTGTTGAAGGAAGTACCTTTGTTGGATTGGCTGATCCATTAACATGTTTGGTCAACTCTTTTGATATGAATGATCCATGAAAAGTTGAAACTTATTTCATGACTAGTTTAATTGATGAAACACATAAAGTTGAGGATTCCATGGTAATAAAAAGTAACATTGAAAAAGCTAATTTAGGAAAGGAAATTCTTTATCTAGGAAAGGAAGTTGTTGTTGAAAATAAACCTGTTGAAAACAAAGAGTTTGATATTGAAAAAGAACTTCTAAAAATTAGGGGTAACTTAGGTTGGTAGAAAGTCTTTACCCTTAGTCATTCTGGACCCAATAATATTCCACCACAAGTGATGGATTGTGTTGTGAATGATTTTGATAAGTAATACCAAGAAACATTAAATGATGAGAGTTTTTAGGGACTTTTCTTTTCTTACAAACCAATTTCAAATGATGGTTTAACTCCTTCTGTTAACTTTATCTATATAGATTCAAACTCAGATGAAGAATATGTTTTATTTTTATTTTTTAGACTGACTTTATTTTTTCACCGCTTTGAGTAAAACTTAAAACTAAAAGGGAACTTATACTCATCTACGTAAAACATTGGGTAAAATAAGGTAAAGACAGCTGTGAGAACAGGTATGAACATATAGATAGATGTGACACAACTATTGAACTTTTGAAAATTTTCACCCAACAAAACTATTTTGCTTTGGACAAACAAGATAATACTATACAGTTTTTGACAAATTAGGACCAAATTTTAAAAATCGAGACAAAACTTTTCTCATATGACACATAAAATACCCATTAAAGAAAATAATACATCCAATAGAAAATTCAAAATATTATTATTAAAAGATAAACAATTTAGTTTTAATTATTAAACATCTACTATAAATATATAAAAAAAAATCTTTTTCTTGATGATATTTTATTCAAGAATGAATTGAAGAAAACTTATGTTCATTAGAATGCGTCTCCAGAAATTCTGTCACTTAGCCATTCTAATGAATTTTTTCATCAAAACCAAGAACATTTCTTGAATAAATTTTCAACAATTTTTTTAAGAAAGGAAAAGCACATAAAAACAAAGAAAAACTTTATCTATCTTACGTTGAACTAAAGGGATCTAGAGTCTGCTTCCCTTCTAACATCCTTACAAACTAAATAGTTAAGACTTTTAACGTCAAATTCCCTCTATGTTCTTTCTCAGCATGAAATTGCGGCTGGAGTTTTAACGTAACCCCCCAAACATATCCACTTCGATGCGACTTGAGAGAGGCTCGAAGATCTTCTAAGTTCTCTTTCCTAAGATCATTTTTACAAAACTAAATCTTATTTTCTCTATTTGTGGACACATAACTAGGTGAAGGACATTTACCAAAACAGTTTTGATGAGAACACTTAGGACAATTTGATTCTATATAATGAGCTCTTCTTTTCCTAGCACATAAACTCATACCTATTCCAAGCAGACCTATATTATTTAGATCACTAGGACAAATAATACCTTCTATATATACTTTAATATTAGTTGGAAGTTAAAAACAAGAAAGTACCCAAGACGAGATATTCTAGTTTTGTACTTTTTTTTATTTCTTTTTGAGAAAGAGAAAGAAAATATTTCTTAAGATGGTAGTACTTAGGATCCATGATTAAAGAAAGAGAAAGATGAGATTCTTGAGAGAAAAACTAAGAATTTTTTGAGAGATTTGAAAGCTTTGAATGGATTTGAAAGTGTTAGAAAATATTTTTTGGGAGTAAAAGAGAAGAGATTAAAGGATTACTGAAAAATTTCTAGGAATTCTAGAGAGAAACTGAGAGAATTCGAGAGTTAGAGAGGTAATGAGATATTTAGAGAGAGAAATAGTGAAGAGTTCTGAGCCTAGATGCACAATAACGGGATATATAGATAAGGATAGGTTATTGTTTAGACACAGGAAAAAACTATACAAACGCGTGTAACACTATTCTAAACAGTGGTGGGTTTAACCAAAATGGGCTACGTAAAAGTAACCTAATGGGTTACTAAACACTATTAACATTTATTAACAACTAACTTAAAATATTTTTGTGTTTTTAATTTTTTTAAATTTTTATGTGTTTTGAAAATTTTTATTTTTTTGTGTTTTTTGATTAAAATTAAAACTTACAAAAGTCTAAAACTCAGATTAAATTCATTCATAACCATTCCATTAAAATATGTTTCTAAAGGCCATTGATAAAAAAATACCACCTAATTAAACCTGACTATATCCTTCATAATCTCAGCCATTTTAAATGAATTTTTTAAAAAATTATTTTTCTAAATTTTAAGAAAAACAACACACAAAATAAAAACAAAAATTACACACTAAAAACAAAAGTAAAAGAAAATAATAGTACTTTTTACTATTAAGTTTTAGTAATTGGAATCCTCATTCCAATGGCCTTTGAATTTCAAAAACATCTATGTGTTTCGTGGCTCTAGTTCAAGAAAGGATATTGATTATTTAAATGCTGCATTTCGTCTAGGTCATGCCTTGCCTTAGAAAAAGATAAACCTTGTGTATGGAGGGGTTAGTCTTGGTTTAATGAGAACTGTTATAGCCGAGCCAAAGTAGAAGGAATCCTAGATATTATCCCTTGTTTTTTATTCAAGATAATCTTTGTGGTGAAACCATAGGAACTGAGAAAATAGTCAAAAATATCCCTAAACATTTAACTTATGATTTGTCACTCATATGCTTTTATTATTTTACTAGAAGGTCTAGGAACTTTAAAAGATATGTTTATGATAGCTAGTTGGAATCAGTTAGGTATTCTTAATAAACCACTAGGTATGCTTAACGTTAATGGTTTCTTTGATAGTCTTTTAAGTTTTCTAGATAATGCTATGGAACATAAATTTCTTGAAAAGTCAGGTAGAAAGATTTTTATCTCTACACCTACAGTTGATGAATTACTCAAGAAAATACAAGTCATCACTTCCGAGGCAAACATTATAACTTCAAAGTTCACCGAGAAACGCAAACAAGATTTGGATCTTTCCATCTAAACTCTATATCTTTTAGTTTTACTTGTAGCATGTTTGTTTATGTTTATGTTTATGCTTTTGAATAACCGCTATTGTATATATATGTTGTTACTTTTTTTGCTTAATCTTGTCAAACATTAGGGACAATGTTGAATTTAGGTTAAGGGAGAGGGATGTGTTAAAATTTTTCAAAATTTGTCAAAATTTTTCTATTTCATGTCTTAGTATTGGACTAATTTTAAAACCAACCAAAAAAAAAATGAAAAACTTAAATAAAAAATGGTGTGCTGTTCGTAAAATTTTAAGATTCATATTCTTCAAGGTTGGGATGACTGAGTGAAGGATTTGTCTTGAAACGCTTCTCGACGTGGTCTGAAAATGTAGTCTTGTGTGTTTGTATGTTCTCATATTTGCATCTTCTTCTTGTTGCATGCATGTTTGAAGATGACAGAGGTAAAGAATACTTAATATTAGTGAAACGCATCTTCACCTTATTAGAAATGGCTAAGTGATGGAGTGACTAGCATACTTGAAACATATTTTTTATGTTTGTAAAAATTGTTTGTCTGTATTGCATCTGACTGCTTTATTCAAAAAATAAAAAAAATTAAAAAATCTAAAAAAATAAAAAAAATTTAGAAAATCTTAAAAAAATATTTCATAATATATGTAAATATTTTTTATTTTCGGTGATTTGTCTCCTGCCCAATGACGATATTAAAGGTTATTTTATTTTCATGACTTATGGTAAAATTTAAATATTATTTAAGTTTATGTTAGTTTCACTAGTCTGCCTTATATTTAGGTTGTAATTTTTCCTAAAATTTGAGCACTTAATTTTAAACTATGATTTGTTATACTAATTTAGAGACTGTTTCTGTTAATATAATCTGATTTATTTTTATAAAATCTTATAACTTGTCTAAATCCCTCTTGAGGCAAAATCCTACATAATACTAAGTTATAGATATAATTTAGGCAATTTCATTTAGGCCTTTTTAAACTAACCTATTTACATTCTATATCCCTAGTCACATTGTTGAGCTTAATATTCTAATTTTTCTTGGTCACCCACATATTTAGTCTAGCTTCTTTTTAATAAATTCATAATCCTTTCTTTTACCTTTCACTCATAAGATATCTTATCTTTGAAGTATAATTAGGTTTATGTCTATTAAATTTTTAATTTTAGTTACTCTATTTTTGTTCTAATTTTCAGTTATTTTGTATTTCCATAAAAAAATACAAAAGTATAAAAAAGAAAAAAATATATTAAAAAAGTTAAAAAAAGTGGAATAAAGGCAGATGACAAATGCAAATTTCATTTCAAGCTCAAGATTATAACTTTGGGAATTAGATTGTACATTTTTAAGGATTTGGGAATTTTTTAAGTGTTTTATAGGTGAACATAGACTCAAATTTATCCTTTATCATACCTTTTACCCAAGCCTTATATTACAAGCCGAATAAAATGCTAATGATCTTTAACATAGTGTTATACTATATTAATGGAGAGAGGGATGAAAAAAAACTTATAAGGATTTATTAAAATAAATTAGTTTATATTAATGTAAATTTATAAGTTAGTATGCACTGATTAGTAATAGAAAAATCACATATTCACAGAAAAATCCATCTTAAATATAAGACATACTCTAGAAATGAGCCATAAGCTTAATTAATATTTGCATTTTTATTTTGAGGCATGAATCTGAGATAATCCCTGAGAAAAATCAATGGGGAATCACCAGCTTTTGGAAACCAAAATCTTTAGTTTGTTCTTAAGTTTTATCGCTTTACTTGCTCGTGTTATATCAATAAGCTGATTGGGGGAGGTGGGTGATGAGACTTAAAAAATGCACATTTCTTAAACCTAAAATCAATCATTTTGTATTAATATTTCTCATAAACTCTTTAATTAATACCAATTATGTGATCAACAGTGTTTTAGTGACTTAATGTGAAAATATGTTTAAATATAAGTTCTTAATGTGTTTTTATGTTTACTAATATTTGTAGTAATTTTTAAAATCAATTTCGTATGTAAAATATTAGTTTAGTTTGAAATTAATTAAAACCATAAAACTGTTTAGCGGTAATTTTATTTTGAGTCTTCATATGTTTGATAGTGTGTTTTAAGTTTGTAAATATGTTTTATAATATTTTTAGTAATTTCTAAGAATATTTTCAAGTCTTAAAAATCGTATTTGTCTCAAACCAAAAGAGACTAGAATTTTAGAAGTTTGTAACTATTTTTGTGTGTTTTAATGTAAAATAAATATTTTTAAATTTATTATAAATATTATATTTGTAAAATAATTAATTTTGTTTCAATTTTCTATCTTTAGATTTGAAATCTGGTGGAAAAAGGAGCAAAACGGTACCAAAACGGGAAAAATCGGACAATAAATGCCTAAAAAATACATAAAAGATTTGATTTTGGGTTGCGGGTTGATAGAGGGTTACATGTTACATATGTCATGAGTTAAGGCAGGTCGTATTCGTGCCAACCCATGTCAAGGTGAGTCATATTAGTGTCAAGATTTCATAACCAGTTCGTGTCATGGTCGGCTAGTGTTAAGGTATTTTCTGCATATACAAACACGACTCACCGAAATGATTTACCACCCCTAATTTTGACCATATAAAAATAAAAAAAATGCATTTCTTTCATTGTTGAGGCGTTAAACAAGATTGTGATAAATTCTATACTCGTATGCATTATTGTGAGCTAAACCTAATGAGGATACCAAGAGACATAAATTTTGCTGCTCACATTGTCAAGTGGTCTAGATCATGTAATGTTGTTGGTGTTGTGAAAGTGGATTCAATAGCTAGTAGAGTTAATAGAGAGTATGTTGAACGGTTTCCTTATAGGATGTTGTAATGTCGATTTGGGTTCTTGGAGTTTCAGTTAGGTAATGGTTCTTCAAGTGATGCTGGTTCTTTATTTGAGTGCTTCAAGGGAGGGAGGCTATGTTCTTGGTGTTGCGAATGTGGATTCGATACCTACTAGAGTTAATAAAGAGTATGTTGAACGGTTTCCTTATAGGACGTTGTAATGTCGATTTGGGTTCTTGTAGTTTCAGTTACGTACTGGTTCTTCAAGTAATGCTGGTTCTTTAGTTGAGTTCTTCAAGTGAGGGAGGTTGTGTTCCTCTCTCTCTCCTCCTTTCCCTTTCCCACTCCTCTCTCTTTCTTTTTCCTTCAATTATAATGTTAGGGTTTGCGATTTAAAATCAAAGGTTGAAATTAACAGTTTTAAAAAATTATAGTTTAGATTTATTCAGATAGAAATTAATATAAAAAAGGAAGTATGATCAAGTGTGGTCGGTTTCAATTTTAGTTTGTATAAGCAACAAAATCTTAAGCCATTTATGAATAATCCAATGGTCCAATATTCACTCCACCAGTCAAGAATTTTGATGCACTCCACCACAACTTTTCCTATATATATGCTCTCTGTAATAGGAGAAATAATCAGTCATTTATTAGAGAACACCATACTTACAGCAAATCTCATAAACTTTAGAAAAAAAAAAAGAAGAAAAATGGTAGGAGGGAAAGAGAGAAAGAAAGAAAAAAACAAAGAAAAAGATTGTGACCGTGTGATGTAGAAAATGATAGGTAGAAAGAGGGCGAATGTAGAAAATGATAGGTAGAAAGAGAGCGAATGTAGTGGTGACACTCTTATAAATAAGTTTAAAAGAAATAATAATTATTAAGTGGGTTTGTTTAAAAAAGTTGAAATGTAATGCCCCAGAATATTAGGCTAACATCTCTAAAAGAGTATGAGATAGAGTATGTATTTAGCACTCCTCTTACTTTTTATCAAAAGGAAATGAGAAGCAAAGAGTAATTCTCTTTCTCTTTTAGTAATGTGTTTACTTATAAAATTAGTAACGAGAATTTTATAACCCTATACAATACAAGGAATAAGGAAAGAGAATATCAATTCTTACATCTCCTTTAATATTGATTCCCTGTCAATAAATTTACAAATATGTCTAAATTCAAATGTTATTATTTAATAGTTAGTTAATTATATATAAAATATTTTAGTAATTACATTGAATAAAATCCTCATTTTAAGTAAACATTACATAGGAATACGATTTTTTTTTTTTTGTTTTGTTTTTTTTGGAAGGAAGCGCTGGAATTTTATTAATCTGCCAAGTCCTAAAACAGCAAAACCAACAAAACGGGAAATACCATCCACTGCAAGGCCATATGAACAACTTCTAGCCACAGAATTAGCTAAGAGATAAACAACCATATTCCTACCGATGAGAAACACATACCACCAAAAACTAAAGACATCAAACGTTTAATATTTGAGATAACATGACCTGCAATCTCCAAAGACAGTGGAGAATTCTCCACAATCTTGAGACCACAATTGGCGACAAACTCAAGCCCCCTCTCTAATAGCCAAACACTGCGTTAAATATGGGCTGAAAGAATCGTCCACCTTCGTAAGCCAAGCTAACACCACACCATCCTCATTCCAAACCACCGCACTGACACCAAACATTGGTGAACCATGCCTGACCGAAGCATCAACATTAAGCTTAAGGCAGTCCGCCGGCGGGTGATGCCACCTTGCACACGTTTGGATCTCCAACCCCGAAACATTTGGCTCTGCTTTGTGACACAACAAATAATCCCCAATAACCCTTCCTGCCACTTGAAGCACATCCTCTGCTTCCTTCCATCTTCTCTCAAACACACCAACGCTCCAAGACCACCATATGCTCCAAGCAATCAACACAAAAACCTCTTGATCCCCACCATTGAGCGAACAACTAGCATACACACACAAACCTTCGAAAGAGAAGGCGTCATTATTCTTCAATTCAAGCCAAATAGAGGACTTATCGAATGGGATTGCTTCCCTTTATACCATCAAATAGATAAGTAAACACTAAAAAGAGAATAAATGATTTTCATTAAAATTACCTTGTTTTCCTTTCCAATCTCATTATTTTTTTCATAGCATTCCTTTACGGTTTAGTAAACATGCCCTTAATGTAATATAGAACTATTTTATCCCATTGTTTACATACAAAATAAAATTGAAAAATCACACATCAAAGGAAAATCACGGCTGTTCAAAAATCAAAGCAAACACGATTAAATTGGAATTGTCTTCCTGTATATGCTTAATACCATATCCATATGTAACAACATAGAATCTAAGCTAATCCACAATATCACTAGCTTCAGAAAACATTCATCCTCCACGGCTAGACTAGAATTTCAAATATGATACTTCAAATGACATCTGAAAGTACAATAAGTGGTCTCCACATGATGCTGACAAATTGATAAGCCGAGAATTCATATCAAAATTTGAAATATTTGGGAGACACCTAAACATTGAATCCAACATAGAAGAAGACTTGCTTACAATATAGCCACATCCAAGTAATCTCCAATCTGCAGGGAAAGAAGCAGTTGTGAGAACTTGGAAGGAATGATGACAAAGTTAATATAAACAAAACAAGAGCAGAGACCTGTACCTGAAAGCCGAGTTCGGCTAATGCTTTGTTGTCATCTAATCTTCCATTTCCATAAGAAAATGTCTTCCCCACCTTTATGAAGCATAAGCGTACGACAATGAGAATTCCAACACACGTTTGAAATATGCATTTAACACAGAGGCCAAATACAATTGCACGTAATCAAGGTCTTGATTGATAGCAGGATCATGATTGGAATTGTGATCCCACAACTTAAGCCAAAAATAGTAAAGAAAAGAAAAGACGTGATCAACCCACGATCCTGTAGTCATATTTGAGACAGACTGGAAAACTATAACCGTTTTTCAGCATATATTAGTACACTTCACACTTTATCCAGTTATTCAACAGTGTTTTCCATAAATATCTAGTGATAGTTACGTTCTCATGAGAGATGATCAATATTCACACAAATTCATCTGAATCAAGGTCACGACGGGAACATCCAAGAAAAACACATCTAAATGTACACGTCACATATGAGGAGGAAGTCATTATACTGTTAAACCCACTCACTTTGCATGGTACGTATTTTTTGCTAAATAAGAGATGCAAATTAAAGCCTTGATTAAAAAAAAGCAGAAATACATGCCTTATTGTATATACATACGGAGAATCATGTAGAAATACGTCTACATGTTGATGCAATATATGAAAATTGATTATTCTTACTACAGATTTGCACTTGCTTATCAATTAAGATCATGTATTCAATATATACTTTTGGCTTTTAACTCATGTCACCTTCTCTGGTCTTTTATTTCAATTAGGCTTCTTTAGGCTCCTAGTTATATTAGGGGTGCCTATCAATTGATAAGCTTTGCTATGTTAAGCATGCGAAAACTTTAATTGAACAAAACTCTCTAATTCATTCTTTGTTGGTCCTGCAGCACATATGCATTCATACAAACACTCAGGGAAAGAGAGGACAGAGACACCAACCTCTCTCACCAAAAATCGGCCATGCTTATCCGGATACACAAATGCAAAGGAAAGTTTTGCATTTCGTCTCCTTGCTGCTGGTGCTACCTCTTTGACCTGCAAAGGAAATCGGAAAATTAAAACATGAAAGGCTTAAGACATAGTCCCACATAGAAAATATATACATATAAACAAACACACACACACACACACACACACACATATTTTAGGTGGCTCGTTTCATAAGACTCCTCATGCACCTTTTTTTCTAAAGATCTTTTACCCACAAATAATTTCAACATCTTAAATCTTAATGGAATGTCAACTAATGCATTAGCCAGATATATGTAGATAAGTCTTAACATAAGTGTCCAAACTCAAAGACGTATTCTCACTCTAAGCTTATAGAAAAATTCTTATCTTTCTCCAGACCAATTATGTAAAAGCATAACATTGTTCATATAGACATGGCACATTTTATTAATTAATTATACGGAAGTTGCTTTTATTAACAGCCCCAGTGAGTGTTTGACAGAATTGCAGCTTACTTTGATTATCTTCTCTCCTTCACGCCCTTCCCCCTTCTCCTTCTTTGACTCTCATTTAGCTATGTTTGGTAAGATTGAAAGAAAATAGGAAGGAAAGAAAAGCATAGCATGAGAGAGGTGAGGAAACTAAACAGGAAGGAAGGGACCTTTCTCTAATTGTGTCTAAAATTGGGATTTTTTTTTTAAGGATTTAAAATCCCTCACCCAATCCATTTCCTCCTCTTTTAGCTCCTACCACACAACCAAGGGTCTCAAAATCCTTCCACTAATGCCCTCACCCCTCACCCCTCACCCTCTCCCCTGCTCCCACTTTCTTCTCCTGCCAAACAAGCTTGGAAGAGAACAAGATAGATTATAAGAACAATCACTAAACTCAACATGAGGAAAGATAAATCAAAAATTCCCTTTTTGATTCATCTTCTCTTCAAATCACCCCTTGTTTCAAAGTTTATAGACAACAATTAAATTAATGAATCTCAACATAATTGAAAAGATACTGTTCACTAACTTCAATTAGCCAGTGACACAAGTTAAAATTGCTTATAGTTAAAAAATTTTCACAAGAAATATAAAGTCTAGAGAGAGAAAGAGAAATCCAACCAGATCAGTTATCTCGCGAAGCGTAGCATCCTTCCACGTATAAATTTGAACCTCATCCTTGGGCTCCTTTCCCCTAACTGCAAAATCTTCATTGGCATGATGACCTCCAACCTACAAGAAACTCAATAAAGCAAACCATCACAATCAATACAAAATTCAACATGAAATTATAAGACTTGACAGAAATATTGTGTAATACCCAAACTTCTTAAAAAACCCACCACAATAGAACATGCCCACAAACACTCGCAGCAAATTCAACTTACATTTTACTAGTACAATTATGTGCCCTAAATAAGATAACATTCATTCTTATTTCTCAATCAAAATTTCTCATCCATCCCAAAGGAATGCTCCTGAAGAAAATAAACAATTTGATAAAATACATAACCCACTTGCATATTAAGAGGATTATTACGGGAAATATCAATAAAGCAGTGAAATGTGAATAACTAACATACCTTGGTGAAAACACGAAGCAGCAAGGGACAAGTCTGCCAGAAAAAAATAAAAAAAAAATCCAAAAAAAAAAAAACATGAACACAGTCGTCAGTTTCTCCACGGTTTTAACGAGTAGAAGAAATTAAAAAGAAAATTAAAAGAATTAGAAACCCTAGATGACCTTTTCGCGGTCGACGGGCTCGAAGCGAGGGCCTCTAGGGGGAGGAGGCAGAGGTCTCCTGGGTCCTTCTGAGACTCCCGCCATTGTCAATTTCTGATTCTTCTCAATCCTTCCGGAATGCTCTCTCTCTATCTCGTTTCGTAAACTCTTTTGTCTAGCTATATCTACTAGTTTCTCTGCTTCCTACCCCGCTTTTATACGTCACACAAGTTTCTTAAGCGTTGGGAAGCTATATCGTGGGATGGAGAACGATCAAAAGGTGCGTGTAGTTCATGAATTTAGATCAATGGTACAAAATGGTGGAGCACTAAGGGTGTAATTAACCCTTTTAAATCTTTTTTTTTTTCCTCACACTTTTAACATCCAGATAATTTGCATAAAGGGGCAAAGAAATTTTCAATTGGGCAAATTATTTTTTTTTTAGCATTAAAAAACACTTTTTTTTGAACAGGTAAACTGTTCTAGTTTTTTATAGAAAGATAAAAAAAATAAATGTAGCAAGGTAAGAGACTTCAATAGGGTAAAAAAAAACTGAAACTATTTTTATATCCAAAAAGCCTTTTTTTTATGCTAAAAACTAACAAAAAAAAAAAAACCATTGACCAACAAATTTTTTTTGAAAATGTTATTTTTAAAAATCCCTCTTTGTACAATAAAACAAATGTTGCAACAAAAAAAAAAAAAACAATAAAACAATAATGAAAACAACCATTCTATTTTATTTAAATTCAATTTCTCGCTCAATACGTTGAAGATTGATTATTATATATTGCACAAATCGTTAAATGTTGATGATTATATATATTTCACAAATCTTTTATACAAATGAATCTCCCATTTTTTTTCTAAATAACTGTTGTACACTTTTTTTTAGAAATAATGAATTCATTTACATTATTCTTTAAATAAATATAATTGATGATAACGTTTATTTACAATGATTTTCACTTTAGTTATAAAATTAAACCTACTAATCATGTAAATAAAATAAAAAATCAAATCATATACAAATTTCACAAATTAACTTTACCCATAACACAAAATTTCACAATGCACAATTAATTTTCAAAACCCAAATAACTTTTACAATACCAAAAATTGCTTCAGTTCAAAACCCAGACTTCGGAAGGAGCGTCATCGAGGAGCGTGGGTCTGGGCGAGACCTAGATGCTGGGAAAGGTGTCACGCCCCAGAGTACGGGAGGTGACGTGGTGAATTAATTAAATTAATTAAGTGAGAATTTAGATAAAAAATAGGTTTTTGGAATTAAATTTATAAATAAAAATGTGATAATTTAAAAATCTTTTGTGATGAGCAATCATAATTTTTAAACAAATAAAGAAACAGTAAAAATAATCAAAATATGAGGTGAGGCGGAAATGGATCCTACTGGCCCACATTTTGTGCACACATACAGTACTGACAATATTAAAATACAACCACAGTCCAGAAATAAAGAAAGTTAAGAATTTACATGCCTTGTCTTGCTATAATACAACCTACCCAAATCTTCTACTGATCGCAAGTCCGGTCAGCGGACCCTTCTCCGATCCTAAGCTGATATCCACCTATGGAGTAAGATTTTAAAACAAGTAAAACGTAAGCGAAAGGCTCAGTAGGACTATATTTTTAAAATATTTGACTTTAAAAGAAATTTCATAAATCGAATGAAGACATAGAAAACGAATTAGAACAAGTAATTAAATAAATAGATGGAAATTTAATAAAAACTTTATCTTACTAGAACAATTTAAATAGATCGACCAGAAAGAATATCATTTTCCTTTCCTGGGCAAAACATATGTAATTCACCACCGTAGTGGCCCAACTAGGTTTCGGGACCTGCCTCCAAGGTCGTTTACTACACGATCCGATCTCTGATATGGCATTATGCCCGTATATCTTTTTATAATTAGAATTTCTATTTACCAAATATAATCATTAACATTTATTTTGAGGTTTATTATGAAAACATCTCAAAACGGTTAACAAGAAATCCTTTTTCAATCAATCATAAAGAAATATTTTATTAAAAATTACTTTGAGGCCAAAACAGTTAAAATTGGCTACCAAAGAAGGGTTAGAAGTCCTACCTCAATACTCATGCCGATGTCCCACACCGTAATCTCAGTCCGCTATACGTTAGCTTCGCGAATCCACGCACAACCTTAAATGAAAACTAAGCCTATTAGTATCTAATCCAAGATATCCTAGATTATTAAATTATCTCATGGTGTCCTAGTGTGCCATTTATGTTTATAAAATCATTTTATAAAGTTAGAATTTCAATCGGGGTTCAAAATAGTGAAAACGGGTGAAAATCATAAAAATTGCACCATGCCCGGTCGGCCTGTCGGTCACCCTAGTTCGACCGGCCGAACTGCATAGTTCGGCCTGCAAGAGGTCCAAGTCTGGTCGGCCAAAGCTTCCTAGATTTGGCCTGCCAGTCGGATGAATCCGGTCTGCCGAACACGAAGTTCGGCCTACCTATCTAGAAAAATTCTATAATTCCCAAATCTTCAATTTCAACCTGTTTTCTCAATTCTCAGGCATGGGTAATCATCATAATTGATAGAAAAACATTGTAGATTACTTTTTAATGCATTAAAACAAGTTTTAAACAAGATTTTTAAATAAACCCAAAAATGAGAAAAATGTGAGAAAAATGAAAAATCTTGATTTAAATCCGTTTTTTATGGAACAAAATTTGTATTCAAGTTAATCTAAGTTCATCTAACCTAGATTGAAGGTTTTCTAAGCTTAGAAATGCTTAGATTTCAAAATGCAAGAAAAATTGAAAAATTTAAAAAGTTTTGAAATTTTGAAAACTAACCT
>CAMOHE010049600.1:0-16946 GCA_946598075.1 Artocarpus hirsutus | reverse complement strand
GGAAGTTTCTAGGGAATTCAAGAGCACTCTCGAAAAGGAGATTGGTTTCGATGAAATTTCAAGTTCAACTCCACCAGTAGACAACAACACCAACACTCCCAGCCTTAAATCAATTTTCAGTAACCAGATGGCTGCTGACCCCAGTGAGTGATATAGATTCTCTTGAAATATTTAGGGTAGTGTTAAAAAGTGGCTGGTATTTAGTGGCTGCTACATTTATCTATTATTTAGTATCCTTTGCATCCTTGTAATAAAATTGATGAAGAAGATACAAAATTAAGGGAGAAAGAATATTTGACTATATGTATAAACTCATAATTGAATGTGAAGATGTGACTTCCAGCCAAGAACAGCATAATAATTGTGAATTTGTTTTAATACGACGACAACAAGTTATTCATAAATTTATTGGAGTATCAAAAAGTCCTCTTTCCCTCAGTAAACCGATTTATTGAAACGTTAAATTGGTCCAAGTAATATATTTATCGTTTTTCGTGTTTTGAAATGTGATTGCTCAACTTGGCATAGCAGTAGTTTGAGTGTCACCAAACATTACTGCCTAGTTAGGCATTTTATGAACTAGTATTATGTTTATCCAATAAACCTTGCCTTTTTTTCTTCATGAAAAAATATTTGGTGAGACCATCATCCATTGACATGTTCAAATCCCATGCATTTCCCCCGTATTTGGTGAGACCATCATCCATTGACATTTTCAAATTTCATGAATTTCCTCCATTGGAAATTGGCAACTTTTCTTCGAAACTTAGCTTTAGCAATTATGGGCATTAATCATTTTGATAATTAGTCAAATTAAACCACAACTTCAAACCTCATTTCCCCGTCTTACTTAAAGGGGATTCCTAGTGGCTTACTTTTTGTTTAGGTACATTAAACACTTTTTTTGACTTGAACATCTGTGAAAACTACTTAAACCTGTATTAATAATAAGAAATTATGAATCAAATCAAAGCAGTTCAAGCTGTTGCATCCCCAGTACCAGCATGTTAAGTGAAAATTGAGAAGTCCTATGTTGTTTTCTTGTACAACAAGGCAAACAAACTCTATTTGCTGTTGCAAACGCGTCAGGGTAAGTAACAAATTATGAATTAGCAAAGACTTGACTTGGTAAGAACTGTTCATGGGGATTGCCACGAAGAAAAGTGATGAAACATCCGTGTCAACAACGACATGGCGTGTCTGGGCAAATTATATGACAAGTTTTATGTTTGGTATATGAAAATTATTAGTATATATAATAAGGTACATACAATGTAGGTAATGTCTTGTGTATTTATTTTGGTCCGGGTCGCTAACATGCAGGGTTTTTATCTGCGGGACAGCGGTTTCATTCCCTGTTATGCAATAGTTTCTTTCTTGTTTTTATTTATAGGTTGCATTTTTTGAAACCATACAGAAACAGAAGACTGAAAATCAATTTCTCTCAAATTACAGTTCAAAGTTACAACGAAAATAAAGCATGCGTTTTACAAATAAATATGAACAATGTAAAACTCTCACATGTTGTAATTTAGAATACAATATAAACCTCTCATATGCAGTAATGTTTGAGTTTAAAATAATTTTTATTCAAATCTATAAACCAAACGGGTGATTTATTTCTTACGTTCTCTTTTAAATATTACAATCTATCACCATTATTATTTTTTTTCCCAATAGGGTCTCCGAATCTCCCATAGTTTGAGAAGAGCCCATATGCTACCACAGTCTGTTTCTTCTGTCATGGTTGCAGCATATGTATTGGGGGGCAAATTTTAAAAGGCAGGGACGCGATATTTGGCCGTTATATATATATATATATATGATATGATGATTGAAATTATTGAGGCTTATCCCTTAGCCAGCATAAGTCACTGATGGCACCAACCATTAAACGGCAATATTATAATCCATAATTAGCCTTATTTTCTTTACGAGTCAAAAATTGTATGCCTTGCATAATTCAAGGACTTTTGTACTCAATCCTCACTGATTTAAAGAATAATACTGTTTCCCTGGTGGTTGGAACCAAAAGCTTATCATGAATGGTGCTTAAAACAATCAAGAAGAAGTGTGAAATTTTCCACGCTTATTAAAACTTAAATGTGGTCCATGTTCCCCCACACGTTTTTGTTTCTTTGGAAGGACATTATCCCAATTTAAAAACCACAACAGACTCTTAATAGGGGTGTCCTCTTAAAAAAGCCTGGTCCACTAGTCAGTATTTTTTTTTGCTGTATACAGCTTGTTCCCAGACCAGACTGAAAGATTTGACATGAAGATCTGAGATTAAAAGTCAATAACTCTGAAACAGGCCTGCATCATGTGGTTCCCAAATAGATTCTCTTCAGATGATCATGGTCTCAGAAGTCAGAAGTCAGAGATACTATTATGCGGAGAATATTTTTAACTTCTTTTTTATTTTGTACACATTACAAGAAAATCCAGTCCACAACGAAACACTATACTGAAACGCTATCCTTTTGGTATAACATAAAAGAAGAAAATTGTAAAGAACGCGCTAGCTAAGCTATCACTACAGCTACCCACACTAAAAAATCCTACAAGCTAGATCCCCTTGCTGCATCGTGTCTTTGGGTCACGAAACATTCAGAAGCTCTTCTCTAACTGCTGCTGCACTTCATTCATCAAATAAATTTGATCCCAATTTTACCAAGCTGTCTTCAAAATTGTACTCTCTCTCTCTCTCTCGATTTTACGACAGAAGTGATTTTGCCATTGCAAATCCATTTCATTGTTTCAAAGTCCTTTTTCTCAATTTGTCAACTGAACCCAGGCTGCAGAATTGGGAAGAAACTCCAACTGTTGCCGGCCTTTGCTTCCTTCCCAGCCACTTTCTCATTTGCCCACCATTCAGAGCCGATGGTCGGTTTAACCGAGACATCTGCTTTTGTGTTGTCAAAGTTAAACTCCTTTATCGAACCAAGTGTGATGGATCTATGCTTCTGATAGAAATGATCATCCTTGCCTTCTCGACAAACATTCTCAGGCGTTTTGTTGGAAGTTTCCTCAACACACAACCGATCGTTGAAATTATCAACATTATCTGTTGATATCCCATCTTTCTTAGCAGGGCATTCGGCTGATGAATCCTCCAAAGACTTTGATGCAGTTCTAGCGATTGATGATGCCGACTTATTTGCAAGACAACGTGCAACATCTTCTCCAGTCAACTCAAATGACACTCTGTGATCAACTACCAATCCATCATTTTGGCATCCGTGGCCTAAATTGGCAAGGGATGCCACTTCGGATATCTGATTCTCCAGAAGAAAACTATCTCCAGAAACAACCAATAAACCATCAGGTGTCAAAGTTCCAGAACTCAACCTGGAACCAAGTCCTGGACCGTTTGGTGTCATAGACCCTGAACCTAGCCTTGAACCCAGCCCATAGCCATCTGGGGTCAAAGAGCCAGACCCCAGCCTTGAACCAAGCCCCATACCATCAGGGGTCAAAGAACCAGAACCCAAACTTGAACCCCATTTCCGAGTGGTGAAATGCTCAAACCCCAAAATCTTTGGGGCTTCCCCAATGCGGAACCCAAGAACGGGGTGTCTATCAGGGAAAGGTGAAGATGTACCAGAGTTTGAGACTACCGATCCTGGGGATATGAGATTGCCACCTGGGCTTCCGGGGTACTGCTGATAAGGCTGAAACTCACAATGAGAGAGTGAAAACTTCTGGTTAGCACCGGTACTGTTCCGCCGAGTTCGGTCCGATGACGATGTCAGAAGCTGAGCAAATGGCACCTCAGGGGATGAAGGTGTGGTGAGTTGAACGGATTCAGGTGGAGTGAAAGGAGCAGTGGATGGTTCAGTGGTGAAAGTGGAAATCACAGGCGGTGAGACTAACTGGGTATCGTATGCATAGGGACCTATAGCAAAAATCGATGGGGGTCCACCAGGAGAGTAGGCATTGATGGAAAGGAAAGTGAGGGACAAAAGTCCGGCTGGGGACTGTGTAGCAGAAGGAGGATCTGATTGGGGGAAAGACGCGGGAGAAGAAGGAGGGGCAATGAAGGGTAGAACAATGGCTGTTGAAGGTGCTTGGTTTTCTGCTGCAGGGGCTGCAGCACCTGACAACACTGGTTCAGGAACAAGTATGGCGTGACCAATCCGCTTGCTGTTTTTATGTGATCCAAAACACCAGAACAGGCTCCAGCAGCTTCCCCATCTCCGTTTCTGCAGCAAAATGGTGAAAACGAAACATGTCAATTACTAGGAATTTTTGCAACATTTGTTTCATTCCCAAGCTAGGAACAACAAAGCTAATAGATGATATCAAGTGAATTGTTTTGGTGACTCAACCTTAGGATTGTCAAAGGCTTATATCCATCAATGAAACTAAAGCTGCAGAGTATCATACTTCACTATCCTAACCCCTCTAAATGTCTATTTTTAACACAAACAACAACTTTCAAATAACTTTATCATCAACTTTGTCAGTACAAGGCTACGTATGTGAGACATTGTCAAATTCTTGCCACCTCAAAAAATGAAAACTATCATATATCCCTCAGCAGCAGGAACAGAGCTTGGTTGAATTATATCTGAAATATTAACAATGCTCGGAAAGCATTTGCATCAACATCGTCAGTACAAGGCTACATATGTAGGAAATTGTCAAATTCTTGCCACCTTAAACAAATGAAGGGTGTTCTATAGCCCTCATCAACAGGAACAGAGCTTAGTTGAGTTACATCTGAAAGTTAACAGGTAATGCTTAAAACGCATTGGCTAGAGGGGAAAAAAGTTAAGAATTCTGCCTTCAATGGAACAGCATAGAGATTTCATGGCGCACTTAAAAAAATCCGCAATAAAGGGCTTAAAAGAGTTAGTGAGAAAACATCCAAAATAATTATTAAGTGATCTTGTAAAGTTACAAAATGACACCAATTTTGCATCAGAAGATAATGTCATGTTTCCACGTGAAGATATGGAACTTGACATAAAGGTAGGTCACTGTTTTATAGCTAATTTCAGGCTCCACAATTGTCTTGGGTCCAAATAACCGAGGGATGTAAGGCACATGCACCCTTCTCCTCGAACATGACATATGAAATTGGCTCCAAGTTAATGGG
The DNA here is from genome assembly GCA_946598075.1 of Artocarpus hirsutus. Taxonomy (NCBI): domain Eukaryota; kingdom Viridiplantae; phylum Streptophyta; class Magnoliopsida; order Rosales; family Moraceae; genus Artocarpus; species Artocarpus hirsutus. The sequence goes on along the minus strand of CAMOHE010049600.1, from coordinate 11,842 downwards.
TTATTCAACTTGAAAGTGAATATTCCTAAAAATGTTTATAGGCGGACATTATTATGGCACCCCATCCTAAAAGAACCACCTCCTCTATGACTATGGTCTCCAGGGACAAGATAAGGGTGAGGGGTTAGAAGGGTAACGCGTCCCACGACCAATTTACTATCTTCTTCCTATGCCAATTCGTTACCCCTAAAATCAACTTCCAAACTTATCATTTGCAGAAACGATCTGCAAAGAGCTACTAGGTAACGACAAGAAAAATCTATTTTCTATAGGTAGATACCCGAAAACTCAGATGTTCTACTGAAAATTATCACTTCAGAATACAGAATCTAATACCATCCTAACTTGTTCAAGCACGAATATAGAGGGCCAGAAAGCAAATAGGCTATAGATCAAGACGAAAAAGTTGAAGTTTTGCGTGTTATAAAAATCAAATTCTCGACAAATCTATAGCTGAATAAATAACCAAAGAGTCATAATTGGTTAAATCCAAGAGATTTGTTTCTCCTTTCCGTGATTTCCCTTGATTCTAAGCAACCAAACACAACAGAAAGGAAATTTAACGGGGAAAAAAAAAAGTTACAAAAAAGACAAAAGAAGAAGAAACCAATCCACAAAGTAATTTGCTTTCGGAGCCTAGGCTCCACCAAAAACACCGAGCACCGCTCAGAAAAACGTAATTCGAACAAAAAGAAGAACATCAAAAGTTAAGATCCTACTTTTTCTACTCATCAAAACAGAACCAAAAACACTAAAATCAAACAAAAACTGAATACATACACACGTATACACAAACACATATACACAAACAGAAGAGGCAAGAGAGAGAGCGCGAGAAAATTACAGGGACGGTGGTAGGTTGGGCCCGAGCCTCGGCGGAGACGATAGCAGTGGCGGCAGCGTTGATCGTCTCAACGCTGTTGTTAACGGTTCTCATCGTCCGATTCCAATTTTGATCTGAGAAAAAAAAAAAGAAAGAAATCAAAACTCCTCTGTCTTCAAAGTATCGAATTCCCCTACGGCGGCGGCTGCTTTCACCGCTGGCTACGAAGGCGATTACCGGTGTGTTCTCCAGCGAGATTCGCAGAACATGCCCGTAAAGGTTTCGGATTTCTCGTGAGCTCCGAATCTTCTTCTTCTTCTTCGTCTTCAGTCCTCTGTTCTGGTTTGAGCAAGATAGCAAAGAAGAAGAAGACAGAAGAAGGTATGAAAGAAAAGAAATGCGCCTAAAAAGGAGCCTTCTTTTTTAACTAACCCTCTCTCTCTCTCTTCTTTCTCCCTCTTGCTGTGGTTCTCCTCAAGTCTCTATGCTCCGGTTTCTGCTTTTTCGTAACTAAATATTGCCGCGTCATCTCCAAAGGATAATTGGGACCCACCAATTATTATTTCCCACAATTTCATGATTACTAGTCTTTTATTTCTTTCTTTTGTGTTATAATAATTATTTTTCCTTAAAGCATAGTTTGTGGTGTGCTTTTGTATTAAACAAACGTTATTTTTTTCTGTCTTTATGGGTCAAACTCCTAATAATAATATCATGTCTTGTTTAAAAAAAACAGCCACTGTAAAAAATATTTTAAAATTAAATCTAAATTCAAATTGACAAAAATGCCCTTAATCCTAGACGGGATTTACCATCACGCCACAAGTGAATGATGAAAAAACGGTGGCTATTAATGCAGAGACCCATGGGCCAGATGTGCTGTGAGATTCTCGTGATTTTGCTCTGTTCATACAATTAATAAGTTCCTACTTTTTTTATTTCCTTCAATTGTACCGTGTATATATCCCCAAAGCATGGCCCACGTGATTGTATTTGTTTGGTTGGGTCTACAGGGGTAGAAAGGTAATTTTAGACAAAGCAATCATGGCCGTTGATGAGCATGTAAGATCTATTGTATTAGTTTTAGGCTTTTAGGCACTTGGCATTGTTATGATCATATCACATTATTATGATCATATCAAGTACGTTAGTTGGAATAAGGACAATTTGGTAGATGTACATTATGGGTATGATAAAAATTTATCAAACAATCCAACAAATTGAAATTTACTCAATTGAACCAAATCTAATTAAGATATTCATTGCAAAAACTCTTGGATTTGTTTGCAGTTTGCAATATAGTTTTTATAAGCTAGTCTTAAAACTCTTTTATTTAAAAATGGAAAATTACTTCCAAATTTAGTAGTTTCTTTTAAGAAAATTAGCATTCCAATAGAAAGATAAATATCAACGATGTTAATTCATAATATTTATAGTTCATAAACATTCTTTAGAATCTAATTGAAAATATATATATATATCTAATTGAAAAAAAATATATATATATATCTTCCAATTTTTTTTGGTAATAAAAATGCTATATATTTTAAGAAATTTTAACCATTTGGGTTCATTTTACAATATTCCGTAAAGTTGTTTTCCAACTACCAAGTTGAATATTTTAGACATACACCATTCCAAGAAACAATGTCAATGCCAAAAAAGGAAATGTACAATACCACCTATAAAAGTATAGTTTCTTTTGAAATAAAACACACACCATATTTAATTGATTTATCAAAAATTGGCGATTCATAATTATGTCATTGTTAAAATTTGATTGTAGGGACAATTAAAGGGGAAAATAGTATAATTATCTATATTCTTGTAATTGAAATAAAACATACCAATTTAATTGATTTATAAAAATTGACAATTCATAATTATATCATTGTTAAAATTTGGTTGTAGGGACAATTAAAGGGGAAAATAGCATACTTATCTATATTCTAGTAATGATAATTGTTTTTACTGTACTATAAATTTTCATTTTATTTGTGAAAAAAAATATATCATGTTTTTTTTCCCTTCCAAAGACTACAAGACTCATGATTAGAATAACGTATAGAAGTCTCTCTGTCAGAGAAAAAAAGAAGACGAAGAAGAAGCCGGGGGAGCATAACGTATGCACGAATAAGTTGGACGGTTCACGTCTGAGTCCTCTTTTCGTAACCTCAGCAACGACTTTTTAATCTTAAAATAAGTAAAGGAGATCCTCTTTTGTAAATTTGAGGTAGTACGAGGGCGTTTCCGTCAAAAGGGATTTTTCAGGATTATTCCTTTTTTTTAATGCAAAAACTTTCCGGTGTTTTCATTCGTCAAAGGTGTGCACGTGCGCAGATGCACGTCGACTTTGTATTCAATGGGTTTTTGTGCGCACCCCTCGTGCGTGAGACAGTGACAGCCTCTCTGTCTCTCCTCTTTCTTTTCTTTTCTTTTCTTTTCTTTTTTTTCTTCATATATATATATTTTTTCATTTTCTTTTCTTTTATTTTTTTCTTTTTCTCACACATAAATAAGTAAAAAAAAAAAAGTGCACGGGTGGTTCCCTTTCTACCAATTATCTTTTTTGCTTTCCGATAATGATATCTCATTCTCTTTGGCCTCCTTACTCTTTCCTTCCTCTCTCTAAAAAGTTGCCTTTCATTTACTCTTGCCTTTTAACCTCTCAAAAGTCACTTTTAGTGATTCATCACCCAAGTTTACCTTTTTTTTCTTTTTTCTTTTCTTTTTTTTTTTTTTCACTAGCGTGTGTATGTTTCTTGTATAGAGTCATTCGCCTTTTGCATGAATTATAATTAGTGGAGACATTGAAGGTGTTTACAAAAACAGGTTGAAATTTAATATTAAAATTTAAATATTATAGTATATGAAAGTTTTATGTTGTAATAAATTTATGTTTTACTGTAATATGTAAGACCTTTACACTACAGCAATTGAAACTTTTTTGTTTCAACTGTGTTGTCAAACAAAACGAATGTATTTAAAAATATAGTTGGAAACAATTTATTGTAGCAAATGAGATATTTACAGTATAACCTTCTTTTGTTTTATATAATAACATATAAGAGCTTTACGTTATAGCAATTAGAACTATACAGTAGAACAATGTTGCCAAACACAGATGTATTACAGAATACAAAACCATGATTATTCACCTTTTTTTTTTAGATTTTGTTTTAGCCCCAAAAATAGGTTATTTTTCATGGCACAAAAGGGCCAATTGACTTGCAAATTCTTGACATGATATTAGGCTAAGATTTCTTTTGATCGCAATCACTTGATGTTATCAAAATTTATTTGTACAAATGAAAACAAATATGTTATCGAGTCTTCTATATTGTCTTTATTTTTTGTTAGTGAATGCGAATGAAAAGGGGCGGATGTGATATAAAGTATAGTTTTAAAATCCACTACTAAAATTTAATTTTCACCCCTTTTTTAAAAAAATTATAAATGCACTGGTACATGGAATCTGAACGTGCAGTTTTGAAATAATGTCTGATTTAATGAGCTTTAAGAAGTTTGTTCCTCGATGGTTTTAACATTGAATTTGTGAAATACTTGCTAAAGATGTTTTGAATGAATATGTACCGACAGCAAAATGGTGAACATAACATGATGAACTTTGTTACCTCAAAGCCAACCAAAAAAAGGTTATGAAAATATGTCAAATATGGAGGAGAAAATAAAATAGATTTAAAGGGATGAATTTTGTTACCCAAAACCAACAAAAAAAAAAAGGTATGAAAATATGTCAACTATAGAGGAGAAAAGAAAATAGTTTTTAAGGGAAAACATTTTGAAACCCAAAACCAACAGAAAAAAAAAAAAGTATGAAAATATGTCAAATATAGAGGAGAAAAGAAAATATACTTAAAAGGGATGAATTTTGTTACCCCAAAACCAACAAAAAAAAAAAAGGTATGAAAACATGTCAAATATGGGGGAGAAAAGAAAATAGATTTAAAGGAAAAACACAAAAGAGAAACGTTGATTGGTCATTCAAGTCTTATCCCATGTTCTTTGTTGTGTCCTCCATAGCATAACTACTCTCAGGGTTCAAAATCTTTAAAAAGCGCTTACAATTATTTAGAAATTAACAATCTAATGTTCATTAGCTATTGATGGAGTTGAAATGACGCGTTTTCTTTCCTAATAAGAGCTGTTATATCTTACAACAGACAATTCTTAAGATACAGAAAATTCCTTCAATCACGCTCAAAGAGTTAACTATGGCTCATCTTTCCTCCCTACGTCAAATATAGAGGAGAAAAAAGAATAGACTTAAAAGGAAAAATACGAAAAAGAAAAGTTGATTGGTCATTCAAGTCTTATCCTATGTTATTTGTTGTGGCCATAGCATAACTATCTCTGGTTCAAAATCCTTAAAAAGCACTCAAAATTATTCACAAATTAATAATTCAACGTTCATCAGCTATTGATGGAGCTAAAATGACGCGTTTTCTCACCTCATAAGAGCTGTTATGGCTTACAACAGACAATTCTCAATATATAGAAAATCCCTTTATTCACGCTCCAAGAGTTAACTATGACTCATCGTTCCTCCCCACTTTTTTCCCTCTTACCGAATAAGTCTTATTGACGTCCAAACACAGCCGGACCAATATTTGATTCTCTAGGATTTTATAATAGTTTTTCACAGCTTAGCTTTTGAACTTTTTACATGGACGTTTCACTGAATGATGGGCTATTAAAGTTGAGAATTATGATAAAATCATATCTTCCTTTTCCTTCCCTATCTCTCCCTTTTTAATTTTTGTTATATAACTTTATATGTCATAACTTGAATAAAAAGGTGATGGGGCACACAAGGAAGTGCAACCACTGGATATTTCACAAGCAGACCCCCTAATGGAAGGGCTTTGGGTGTGGTTTATGGTCCTACAAGCCAAAAGCTAAACCAGCACACCACATGTTCAAGCTATCAAGCAGATGGGAGTTCATCTAAAAGCCTTTAATATATCCCACGAAATATTATTATTTATAAAAATTCCTTATTATTCAAATTTGAAGAAGATCCTACACGTTTTTCTAAGAAAAAATAATGATAATTTCTTCGGCATCCTCTAAGAATAAGTGCAAAGCCAAAACAGCTGCATGCAATTGCAATCCTTTTTTTTTGTTTTGGCAATAGTATTAGTAGCCCCATCAAGGTCACAATCAACACCACAGTCATTGCTTTGATTGTGACTAAACTATTGGGCTTGCTAAATGGTTTATTTTTGACATCCTGTGAAGCCCAATATTCCCATAGCCCATTGTCGGGTAAAGGATGAGCCTAAAGCCCAACAAGATGGCCCATTGAAGGAAATATTGAGCTTACTGTACTGATCCATAGTAGGAAGATGACATGAAGCCTATTGTCATATCTGGACCAAGCCCAGTGGACATTTCTGCCCAATTTGTGTCCTCAATGAAGTTGACTTTTATTTATGAGAAAACTATACAAAATGGCTTTAAAACACATCAATTATTAAAATTTCCATCCATTTTTTGACTTTTTTTTAAACTGTCTTTTTATTGTTTGTTTTATTTTTAATTTAATTGTAATTTGACATTTTTGTCCTTTGTTTAAAAATCAAATACAATCCTAATATGATAATTGTTTTATCCCCCCTCTCTCCCCCTTTGTTTACAGCTCTCTTTTTTCTGTCTCAAAATTTTTCATTGTCCTCTCTTTCTCCTCTCTCTGTACCCATCGCTCCTCTCTCTCTATAATCCCCCCAAATCTCTTCTTACTCTATCTCTATTCCTAATTTTCCTTAGCTTTCTCGAAGAATTCTATGGTGTGTACGACATCGGCATTAGCATATCACCATCTCCAATGCCAGCAAGGGACCCGACCTCTCTGATTCACCCCCAACAAGAGCTGTTCGAGCATGGCGTCGTCCCAATCTTGAAGTTGGTCTTCATCAACACGACCTAAACCCTGATCCTACTCAAGCAGAAGCTCCTCTGATCTCCACTTTTTTTGTCTCGCAACGACCGTCCCGCTTGGGCTACGCCTTCCAAGCTAGGGATTAGTTGCCAAACTCCGTCAATTGGAGGGACAAAGGTGCGGTTGCTCTGGTCAATGAGTAAAAACAATGCGGTGAGTTCTTACTTATTTATTACTTTTTTTTTTTCCAAAATTTCATTTTTTGTTTCCTAGGGATTTGGATTGGTTCTTTTTTGGTATGGATGTTGCTGGATTATTTTTTATTGTGGAAATCGATATGTGCTTCTTCGCTTAGGTTGTTGATTTTTTTTTTTTTATTTTTGTTTATGTAGCTTTCTACAACGCCTCTGTGTGTGGGTTAGCAATATTGAATAAATAAAAATAAACTTAGATTCAATATTATTTAAATCCACTAAACAATGCTCATGGGTCTTTAAACAAAAATAAAAAAAATAAAAATAAACATTTAAAATACAAACCACAGTTTTTAGTGTAGCACCAAATATTTAAAATACAGTTATCATCACCATAATACAATTCCCAAATAACTTAACACAGCCATCACAAAAGAAATACGAATCTTACATAATCTAGACGAGTTACAATTAAGCAAAGATCTTCCAACACGAAATCAACAGTGTTGTTGCCTATTCTTCGTCAGATAAGTTGCACTGAGTTTCACCTGAGATATGTAAATATGATAAGGATGAGCATCGACATGTCCAGTAGGAAAAATCATTACTCACCTTGAGTTTTTTTTCATTACCACATTAAAACTGCATGGTTAGTAATTTACATCATATACCAGATTATGAGGTTTATTATGATCATATCTCATGGATACCATAGTTAATCATTACCAAGTTTCACGCTTATACATATATACAAATATTACAATTCATCATTATTCTTAGGTATCCACATTAAATAAAGTAACGCTCAACTTTTCAAAACCCAGATGGGCGTGCTTGGCTACCCTCCAAACATTCTGAGGGTATTTCGGTGAGGGGACATCAAGCCCCGAGTCCTCACCAAGTCGATTCCTATACAGTGTGTTCTGAAACTTTCGACCCAAGGGAGCGTCATCACCTCCCCCTTATTTTACCTTTTAGGGTATTCGTGCCCAATGACGTAACTGCCGCTCTCTTCATGTCTCACCATTTCTCAATGTTTAATCATTATTTAAAGAGTTAATTTTCGTAACCATGCTTCCCAACTTATAACAACATATGTTAATTCATTATGTTCCTCGCTAATCAATACAGGGCGAGTTCATGTCATAGTTTCATATGTGATTCTCATATAATATCAGTTCAACATAGATACATATATCTTGTGGTGAAACAATCAATTTTAATTCCATAAAAACCTTACAAAAGATGAGTAATAGAATCCTTACCTTCCAAGCTTATCAACAATCCTTTAATCTCGAGATTAATTAACGTTAGCTCCACACACCCTTGATCCTAAGGCATGCATAAGAACAATTAAAACTAAAGCACAACATATAACAACATCCATAAATAAATTATGTGTAAATCTATAGCTTTTAGTCTCTAATAAGGTTCATAAATTACCTAGGATAGTGTTGGAAATGTTGCAAGACATTAAGGGATTATAAGATGAGCAAAGTTGGGTTCTTGGTTCATGTTAGCAGCTGGTATACCATGACAAACTTGATGTATACTTTTGCAAAAAGTTGGGTTCATATCTACAATTAGAACATGGGTTTACAGGTGGTTTACTTAAGGTAGACGGGTGGTATACTGCCACTGGTAGGTTTACTAGTTTCCAATCAAAAAATTAAAAAATTCATAGAAAATAAAATACAACTCCAATTTAGGCTCATGATAGCTCGTTGGAAAACTTAGGATGTCTACTTTTAATTGGAAAACTTAGGATGTCTACTTTTAAAATATGTAAACCAATTTACAAAATTCATTTTCCTCTAATCCCAGAATTTCAAGAAAGGGCTACTGCCCATAGAGATAATACAAGGTTTATGGAAGGTTAAGTTTCTCTTAAACCCAAAGCATATTATTCTTGTTCAAAATCTCAAAACCATTCTAAAATAGGCAGCATGCATTATATAATCACAATAAACATATTCTCATGAGTTTTATACCAAAACCATCATCAAGCCATATCTCTAGCCTTTCTTGTTAATAATGATAAAAACATGCTTAAGTTTGTTCTTCAAGCTCAAAACCTTAAAACATTAACCATAAAACTATGGAAACTAGTTCTAAACATTCCTAACATGTTCCTAACATTGTTGTCAAACCAAAAAAAAAAGGTTGATTGTGGGTTTTAACTCAGGACTCAAGTTTTTGTTCATAAATGCTCAAATATGCATGTTAACATAACTAGAAATTTGCATGAACTTGAAACACGAAAATCATGCATTAAACATGGAGAAACACATACTAAAAACTAAGTTTGAATTAAAGAAAATCTACCCCAAAACTCCTTTGAAAAGCACCAAAGTTCAGATTAAAAATCAAGCTTGAGTTGACTCCAAAACGGCTTTAAACATGGCTGAAAATTATAGTTACTTGGCTACAAAGAGAGCTTTATGCCTTGTGTCTTTAGTTAGAAATTGAAGTGAAAAATGAGAGAATAAGAAACTAGAGAAGAAAGTGGTGATAGCTGAATAAAAAGGCATCAAAATAATTAAGGAGCGGGAGATAATTGTACGTTTATGGAAAAAGTTGTAGGAAGAAACAAATGATCATTAAAAGAAAATATTATCATGTCTCACATAGAGACTTTTAGCAAATAATGCCAACATAATTGAGGGAGCAAACGGGGCAACTTGTGGAAGAAAATGAAGGAAGCATTAAAAAGGTGGTTGAGAAAATATATCAATGTCTCATAGTAGTTGAGGTAAATTAATTCTATGTCTCTAAGTAGTTGAGGTGAATTAATTCTATGTCTCATTCAGAGACCTTTAGCCAAATGAGAAGGATGCTACTTAATTGAGCATTAATGTAGCGGGACAAGGTTGGTAGAAGTGGGTGATAGGTAGGTTTTAAATATTTACTACGGAGACTTGATAAAAATGCTAAAATGACATTTTATTCATATGATTTTACAAAACTCATACCCGTTAAAATAATCGTCGTTACAATTTCGATCCGCTAGAGGAGAAGTTAATAAGATCTTGTTTCTTTGTTTGTAAAAAAAAAAAAAAACAAAGAAATGGTGTTTTTGTTTTCGTTTGTGAGATGATTTATGGAAAGTTTGTATATCTATTTTCGTTTTTGTTTTTCTGGAGATAATTTGTAAACAAACAACCGTCGATCGGAGTCGATTGTTGCTTCTTTATTTCAAAAAAAATATGTTGAAATATGGTAGGTTATAAGTTGGAATTGAGCGTGTTACAACCTGGCACCTATGTGGGCAACTGGAGGCGATTGAGGCTTCTTTGTTTAAAAAAACATATGTTAGAATCTGTTAGGTTCCAAGTTAGAACTTGATAGGTTACAATTTAACACCCTGCTCTGGTGATTGGAGGCAGGTTCAATAGATTCCACGATAGAACCTACTGGGTTCCAAAAAAAAACTTGGTAGGTTCAATTTTGGCATCCTATATGAGCGAGTAGGAAGAAGGTTAACTTGGTCTTTTAATAAATCACGAGTTTTTAATAAAAGGGCAGTTTTAATAAGTGGTTTGTTGAAGGACATTTTTAATTAGGTAGTGCATTTGAGGGCATTCTTATAAGTTGCCATTTATTTATCAAAAATTGTAGTAAATATTACTTTTTCAAATTTAATTTTAATTTGAAAATATTAATAGTAATATTAAATTTATGGTGTAAATAATTTATTTAATTTTTTATTTACTATTAAAATAATTATTATTTATACAATAAATATATTTACCGCGTAAATAATTTATTTACTTCAATATTTATATTGTAAATAAGTTATTTATTTTATAAATTTATTATTTACTACAAATATTTTTAAAATATACTATTTATTTCAAAAAATTTCAACAATATGCTATTTTCTTTATTTTCTCTTTATATATATTTAAGCTTTTGATTAACGATTAATGAAACAACTGATCTAATTACATTTATTAAATTAAAAAATTATTTTAATTTATTAATATTTTACAAACATCTCAAAATTATATTATTAAAATAATTATTATATTATTAAAAATATTATAAATATTGTATTAAATTTTAATTTTATAACAATAATTTTGTCCTTGTTTTTTTTTCTTTATAAAATTTTGAATAATTTAAAAATGGTTCGGAGAGACACAAAAATGAAAAACCATGGCTCAAAACGCCTCAAAAGTCTAGAAATGACCTCAAATTCAATCGTGAATGTGACCATGGCTTACTCGGCAATTCGAGCTCCGACATGTCTGTGTTCGTCGTCGTCAACGACAACAAAACCAACCATTTTCAACAATCTATCATCATCTTCTTCTACTACTTCTTTAAGTTTGAACCCCAACACCGCAAGACTTCAACTTCGTCTCGGTCCTTTTTCACCATGGAGTGGTTTGAAGCATCTGGGTGTCTCAGTGAGTTGGAGATCTTTGAATTTGGGTAATTTTTCTCATCTGGGTTTATGGTTTTTTTTGCTCTTAATCTTCAAGATTGCTTTTTTCTTTTTGTTTTTTTCCCCATATACTTTGCTCCATTTTTGTGGATGTTGGTGATATTTTTAGTAATTGTTGATTTTTGTGATGGTGGTGCAGAGAAGAAGAAGTGTAAGGATAGGGTAGCTTATGCATCTCTCTTTGGAGTTGGAGCTCCTGAGGCTCTGGTGATTGGTGTGGTTGCTTTGTTGGTTTTTGGGCCCAAAGGTCTTGCAGAGGTTAGTTTAGCTTTTTTCTTTTTTCTTTTCCTAAGGACTCTTGCTTATCTTGTTCTGTGTTAAATTACTATGATTATCATAATTTATGCTTCTTTAGGTTGAAAAAAAAAAGGTTATCTCGATCTATTAAAGAGAGGAGAAAAAAACTGAATTTACGGAGATTTATAATGCTTTTAAAAAAGGATTAAGGTTCCTACGAAATTGGAGAATAAACT